>JAJLVH010001162.1:0-10319 GCA_030570155.1 Magnusiomyces magnusii
TTGCTGAGAGCAAAAAGAGAAAGAAACCGAATGATTAATGTCAAAAGTCCCAATGGAAGCCATAAAACAAGCTGGATAACGAACGATATTGCGACAGCTTTGAGCGCACTACGATAATACCCGCTTTCGATAAGATATGGATTTCGCAGTGCACGAATAGCACCAAGAGCTGTTAGTTGAACACCTCTAATAACTGACAAGACCGAAAACCCAGGTGGAGGTCTAGATATGAAGATTGGAGATGGCATAATATCAAAGTGAAAGTTTTCTTTTCTTTTCTTTTCTTTTGACTGGACTGTAAATAGTGAGAAATGTTAAACTATCAATAATGACAGAATCGATTCGGAACCAAAACCCGGTAAAAGCAGAAATCTAAAAATGATTGAAAATGAAAAAAAAGAAACAAGAAAAAAAAAAAAAAAGTCAGGCAATTTCAGTATTTTATATAAAAAAAAAACTAAAAGAAAATGAGCCTCTTTGATGGTTTTATAAAGTCATCTTTTATTCAAGTATCTACGAAATGGCAACTGATGTGAAATACGCAAGGGTTAGGGTAAGTATATATACAACCGTTTTTCAAACCGTTTTCAAACTTTTTTTTTTAACTTTTCAAGCTTTTTAAATGTTTCTAAACTTATTATGCAATTGACTTTTACACCGCGAGATTGATTTTGTTTGAATGGAACTGTTGTTGCCAATTGTTGCATTTGACAAACCGTTTGAAAAGCACTTGTATGTACTACTCATCACGTGATGTTGAAACGCGTTATGACGCGTGGACGTGTTTTTTTTTTTTGTGATCAAATCAAGTCAAACACATTAATAATTTAAACACAGACAAAATACAAATCAAAATGGTTAGTTTGTCGTCGTCTAAAGACACTAAAGAATTGGCTGAAGATACTAAAAACACTTCAAAAGCGATATCAAACCATTTTTATCATCCTTATGAACCATACGGTATTCAAGCTGATTTCATGAAAGCTCTTTATGAGACTCTTGAACATAAAAAAGTAGGCATTTTTGAAAGTCCGACAGGTATGTGTATTTGGGTTCGTTATTATTTCATCATTGTTATTAATATTTTATTTTTCTAGGAACTGTAAGTGTTTACATTTATTCATCAACATGAATGATTTGATCTAACTCATCAATAGGGAAAAACATTGTCTTTAATATGTGGTTCCATGTCATGGCTTCGCGATACCAAAAGAAAAATGTTTGATGATGTTGACGAAGACGAAGAAAATGATACATCCAATATAAACATTTCAGCAAAGACCGAAACTGGTCAACCACAAAATATACCAAAGAAAAAAAGACGTATACCGGCTTGGGTAATTGAACAAAGCAAGCAAAGAAAACAGGAAGAAATTATCGGAAAACTCAAGGAATTAGAACAATCGTTACGCGATGCCAGCATTATTGAAGAAACTGAACGTCGTGAAGCTCAACTTTTACAAAAAAGTTCAAAAAATAATGTGCGTCGGTTTGAAACTGCATTTGGAGAATCTTGTGCATCTAAAAGAGCAAGAAATTCTAAACATATTGATATATCAATTGAAAATTCAAGAAACACTGATGACGATGATGCCTTTTTTTTACTCAAAGATGATGAAGCATCTGTAGGAAGCCATCTTTTAAAAGGACCAGCATCTGATCGTGAACGTTTATTTCAAGAAATGGATCCTACAACTCGAGCATTTTTAATAGCGTTGGATGAAGAAGAAAAAGATGCTGCTGGAGGTCACAATAATCAAAAAGATGAAACCCCAGTTTTTGGTAAAGATCAACCAAAAATTTACTTTACTTCTCGTACGCATTCACAATTATCTCAATTTGTTCAGCAACTTCGGTTACCTCACTTTCCGCCTTCTGTACCTGAATCATTCACAAAAGTTCTAGACTCTGAGTCTATTCGAGAAATACCTTTGGGTTCTAGAAAACAGCTTTGCATTCATCCCCGAGTTTCTCAATACCAGTCAGTCCAAAAAATGAACGATGAGTGTTTAGATTTACAAAAGAAAAAAACAGATGATAAAAGTGATGGAGGATGCGGATGTGAGTTCATGTTGAACAAAAACAATTTAAAAGATAGAGTCAAAGCTCGAGATTTTCGAAACACTGCGTTAGCAAGAATAAGAGATATTGAAGATTTAGTTGACCTTGGTCACGAAAAAAAGGTTTGTCCTTACTATGCTTCGCGTGAAATTGCAAACAATGGATGGGCTGAAATCACTACATTACCATATCAACTTTTACTTCAAAGTGAAGCCCGAGAAGCTTTGGGACTCGATTTGAAAAATTCTATTGTTGTCATTGATGAAGCGCATAACTTGATTGATACCATTTCTTCAATCCATTCTTTAGCAATTGATCACACTACAACATCTCGCGCACTTAAAGGTTTGCTGAGATACCACAAAAAGTTCAAAAATAGGTTAGCCAGTGTGAACAGAATTTGGCTCGAAAAATTGATTGTTTCCGTTCGGTCATTGAACAGTTTTATGGAAGATGCGTCTAAAAAGCCAGGAAAGGATACAGCTCCAGGCAAAGAAATAGTGCCGACACAGTTTTTCTCGAGCAATTCAAATGCAGACATGATCAATATCCACGATCTTGACAAATTTGTCAAAAGAACAAAGCTGGTGTTTAAAATTGAAAGTTATCTTGATGCACAGGATAAAAAAGAGGTTTGCGAAAATACCAAAAATAATTCTGAAGAAACTACTAGGCCATTAGTTTTAGGAAAAGTCATTTCTTTTCTTTTGGCGATTGGAAATCCGTCATGGGAAGGTAAATTTGTTTATGCAAGAGGTGGATCAGATGGAAAACAGCTGTTGGTGCAATACATTTTGTTGGATCCAAGTGTTAAATTTAAACAAATTTTTGATGAATGTCGTTGTATTATTTTGGCAGGCGGTACTATGAAGCCTGTTGAAGACTATTTGACCTATCTGTTTCCATATTTGGAAGACCAAACTCAACAGATTGAACTTTTTAGCTGTGATCACATTATCCCTGATGATAATTTAGTTGTTGTTCCTGTTGGTTCTGGAAAGATTAACACGACGAGGTTGACGGATACTAGTGTGCCTTTTAAATTCACATTTGCTGAACGAAGCAATAAGAAAATTATTATCCAGTTGGGGTTCACGATCATTGATTTATTAATCAATACACCCGATGGTGTTGTCGTTTTTGTTCCTTCATATCAATACTTGGACTCCTTGATATCTATTTGGAGCTCGGCTAAACTTCCTGGTGACAGTAATGGTACTATTCTTGATGCATTTAAACGTGTGAAAAAAATTTTTTGGGAACCTCAGAATTCTGCTGGTGATGTCGTTAATCCTTCTACAAATGCTGATACTCTTACCAGCACGTCTCAAGTATTGGAAGCTTATACGAAAGCAATTGTTGAAGGTCGAATAAACAAATCTACCAAAGCTCAAAAATCCGGTAACAGCTACTTAGAATCTGGTTCTGGAGGTGCAGTTTTGTTTGCAGTTGTCGGCGGAAAAATGTCTGAGGGTATCAATTTCAATGATCATTTGGCTCGTGCAGTTGTAATGATTGGGTTACCGTTTCCTCATGCATTTAGTGCAGAGATGGTTGCCAAACGTGAATACATTTCAGAAATGGAAACTGGTAGGCTCAAAAAGTTGAACCCTGATATGTCAGAACGGGAATTGCAAATGAAGGTTCGAACAAAAGCAAAAGATTTCTATGAAAATGTGTGTATGAGGGCAGTTAACCAATGTGTGGGTCGAGCTATTCGACATGCTAAGGATCATGCTGCTGTTGTTTTGATTGACGAAAGATACGGGCAACCGCACATTCAAGAAAAGTTGTCTCAATGGGTTCGTAAGCGAATCGTGGTAGAAGGTGTTCAAAGTAAAGGTGTGACTGATGTGCAATTAAGGCAACAGTTGAGAAAGTTTTTTAGACAATCAAGAAATTAGTTTTTTGGGTTTATATTCTAAACAAAAACGATAATAAAATATATGTTTATTGGATTGAGGGCCATTTTAAATAGGCGACCTTAACATGAATTATTATAATCATTTTTTAACAGCTCTCCATCTAAGTCTAACATAATTAACATAAGATTGATCTGATTCTCTATCCTGGGGATCAAAACACGAAAACTTGAGATTTTCACAAACTTGATCCAAAAAATCATCTTTAGAAAGTTTTTTGTATTCAACCCCATTCTTACCTGCCTCTTTTTCTTTTCGGTCTTGCAGCTTTTCAAATGCTTCAATAAAAGTGAACCCAAAAGTTTCAGCCCACTTTTTCAAACCAAGTTCTCCATGAGGAAGAGGTGTGCTTCTATAAGCTCGTTCTATTTTTTCAACAACAAATCCAGAGTTTTCCAGATACTTTTGGATAGTTTTTTCATGAGGAAAGTACCAAGGAATTATACCCAAATGTTGGACTGTCTTTGGCGAAAGTCCATGAGCTGCTAGAACAGAAATAAATGAAGAACATATTTCGCTAACGTTTCCGAGACCACCCATTTCTGCAGCAAAAACTGCATTAGAACTAGGTTTTAAAGTTTCGTAAACGTTATCGAAAAACTTTTGGCGAATGGTGTCTCCATATTCTTGTGCTTTTTTCTCAAGATCTTTATCAATGGATTGTCGGAAGGATTGTTCAAAACTGTCATCAGAATTGTTGGAATTGAATCCAGGTTGTGTTTTCAAAAACTCAAGTTCGCGATCTCTAGTAAACAGAATCCAATGTAAAGCAGCGTTTGAAACAACTTTATCAAATTTTTCATCGTCACGACCAAGTTCTTTAACAACGTTATTGGCATCCAAATCACGACTATCTCCAACTGTAGCATTAATCAAATTTCCATCTGGACCTTTATGGCTCCGTGCTCGTTCAACAAGAGCCGCGCTGCTATCAGTACCAGCAATATAAGAACAAGGAATCTTGGAAGTAAGTTCGCCATCTCCACAGCCAATATCCAAAATAGTGTCAGCGGAAGACGGAATAAGGAAATCATCAATCAAAATATTTGCGAGACGAGGAACGAAACGAGCATTTTCCATGTATGCATCATTTGCCCAATTATCTTTTTGTGGGGTACTAAAAGATGACGAAGTCATGGTTAATTGTAGAAAAAGTAAAATGCAATGAGTGAAGATTGAAGTTAATAGAGAAAGAAAAAACAAATTGATGTTGGAAAATGGGATCTATTTATACTTTTTATTAAAACTACAAACAAAAGTATTACTGAATCAACGATTTTCACTATTATTATTACTCATTCAATAATTGGTGCCTGACACAAGATTTCGTTAAAACACACACATACAAACTTGTATGAAAGATTAACATGAATTGAAATTGTGTGCAAGCAAGGCTATGCAGCGATACCGGCACCCGCTTTCGGAGTCTTTATAAAAAAGAAAAGCGAAAACGGAGCGAAATATAAACTATCGGTTGAAACAGATATTAACAAACATGAAATCAATTGATAATGGGTAATTAAATTAAATGATTAGAATTTTTTATATAAAGAATTTAAAAGGTTCGTCACTCATGAATTTGGTTTGACTTCAATTGGTGTGATTTCTTTCGATTAGAATTAGTCTGAATTATGTTTGTTTTTTTATTGATTTGAAGACCAAAAGTAAGCTTAGTTCTGAACTACCCAATTTCAAGAATTCGACAGTAAAAAAAAATCACTTTATACAATTGTAAACTAATAGACAAGGGTATTGGCTGATAATGACAATAGAATATTAACCAAACTTTTTGACAACACTCATTGACGTACATGAACACACAACAATACACCATTCCTAGAATCAATTGATATGTCTAATATCTAGTAACAAGTCAAAAACATTAAACATGGAAATTTTTTACCAAGAATTGTTGGATCAAAAAAAATATTTATATAAATATATAAACTAATCATCAAATTAAATAGTCGTGTCTAAACAAAACAAAAAAAACAAAAAAAACAAAATTCGGTCATGTGAAATATATATATTCAAAAGAAATGAGTATATATGTCAACATGTATATAAACAAAAAAAGTCATAATTAAACAAAATACAAAGATTACTAATTTTTTTTTTTTTTCTCTTTTTTTTTTTTAAACAAGATTGTTATAATTAGGAGCTTCAAAATTTGAATGTGGAGAACTTGGACTTGTCATATTCAACGGCCTTGGAGACGTCAAATCAGAATTGTCGTAATCATGGTGATTCTTACCAGTAGAAGAAGGAGTATATGGAGGTGAAGAGTTATTGTTATTATTATTGTTGTTGTTGCTGAAATGTGAATTCAATTGGATACGATCGTCATTGGGATCGTCTGAAGGGTTGATATTGTAAGATGGGTAGTTGTTTGAGCCGTTCGTGCTATTGTGATTGTCATTAGTGTTGAAATTATTAAATGTATGTATGTTGTTGTTGTATGTTGCATGACTGTTATCGCTTCTGTAATTACTGTCGCTGTCTGAGTAAATAGGACGTGTCGTGGAATTAAGTCCGTTACCATATTTCAATGGGTTGTCAATGTCGGATTCAATCGAATTGATCGAACGAATAGGAGATAATGTACTTGCCGATGAACGCACAGATGGTGAACGTTCTATACTTATTTCGTCCATTTCATTTTCTGGGATATCTGTGGGTGCACCCAAATTCACTTCCTTGACATATTCTTCGTGAGCTCTAAACACCTTACTTTGATCCTTAATACCCTTGCCAAAGTTTCTGAGAACTTTGACTGTATAAACAATGGTAATAATCAACAGCACAATGGTAATTGCGGCAAAAACCGTTAAAGTTTTTTTAGCTTTTAGGTATTGGACATGCTTCCTGCCTGTGGTTGTATATATGCGAACCAGTTTGAAAATAAAATATGCCAAACCTGCAGCACAAATGACAAAAAAGAGGTATACAACAAGTTTGATTTCCTTGTAAACACAAACAACAACCACAAATAAAACCACAGCTGTTACTGGAATGACAGCAATCGTAAGACCAAACTCCACATCCTTGGTTTCGAGAATAATGAAAACAAACTGAAGAGTGAAACCGACGAAAAAGAAAAAATCCAACAAAATGATGGTTTCGAAAAATAGTAAATCACGAAGGTAGCGCTTATTACTTTTGTCTGGGCCAAGCTTTTTAAATACGTTGTCGTTATACTCATAATAAAGCTGCCAAGTGAGAGCAAATAACACCAAACTTTCCGCGCCAATGATACAAGGAATGGCAATAATGAAAGCGCGAACTTGAGCAGGAGTGAGTAAATGGTTATGAGGAACATCGGCAGCTGAATCTCCAATCTGGTTATACTGGATGCCAGCATAAATGAGCATTGCCGAAGCAAAGAAAACAAGCATAAAGAGTTGAACAATGTTTTTACGACTTAATGCCCAAATGGCAACCAAGATCTGGTAAACTCCAGCAAAAATGAATAAAGCCATATACGTGGGAATAGTTGATTTAAGAGACCAGTATGAGTTGCATGGGTCATGAACGTCTAAACTTTCGGCATCGGTACAATAATTTGGTTTGCTGAAACTGAGACTGAACCACGCAAAAATAAAAGCTTCTAAAACGAGAATGACAATAGTGAACAGTACCGTTACAGTGAGGTATAATATAGAATAAAAGTATTTTGAGGACAAAATCCCGGTGCTTGAAAGAAATCTCATTGTTGAATAGGACCGTTGTCCAGCACCGATATGTGTGTATAAAAGGGGTTTAAAAGACTTGATAATAAGACAAAAGTTTCTTGTGTCGATTTGTCTTAATGAAACAATTTGGATTTGTTTTTTTGAGAAAAAACCCAAATGTTGCAATTTTGGTTGCAAATAAATAAAAATAAAAAATAAAAAAAAGCAGTTTTTCGGCCCTCAGGAACAAAAATTTAAATTCAACCTGAAACCTGCCAAAAATGCTTGCCGGTGTCACGCGTGTGTCATGCACAGAGTACGGTGCTGTCAGGTGACGACAATATTCTTTTGTGCAAAATCCAATTTCCAAGAAGCAGAATCTGTTTCAAAAGTTGGTTGAACAAAGCTAAGGAAGGAGATTTTGATTAAAAGTGTATTTGATTGGCTAGAAATGATATATGAATGCTAGAGAGAATGTCAATATTTCAAGCTAAGGTTTTCTTATAAAGCTAGTATAATCGTTAAAAAATTGTAAATGTAAATGGTGAAAACCAGTAATAAATAAATAAATGACCCGCCAGACTTTAAACAAAGCTCACACTTAATGGCCTTTTTATTGTCGGCGATACTATTTCTAAACTATCGCTTTCACGAAGAATTGGTAACATGTTTCGTTTAGAACTCAGTGGAGTTTTGATTGGAGATCTGTTTCCATTTGACTTGGGTGCCAATGGAGCCAAAAGGTACTTTGATCCAGATTGCATATGCATTTTCATCGACATGCTTTTGGCACTGCTTGCACCGCTACTTTTTGCTGAAGATACTGATACTTGTTTAGAAAATACCAAGTTGGCAGGTGAAGCTGATGAAGAAGAGGCAGAGAATGGCAATGTGATCATTGTACGTGGAGAAGTCGCAAGTTGAGAATGTCGGATACTGTTGCTGTTTTCCATAAATTTTACGTTACTGGATAATGTCATTCGGCGTTGACAAAGTCTGCTACCTGTATACTTGTCTTGAATTTTCATTGCCACGTTTTGTAGTCGTTGAAACGATGGCGATGGTAACTCGCTTCCTGGTATAGTCCGCATAACTTTTGTTGTATCACTAGTAGTATATCTAACATTAGTATCAACTGGATTAAGTTCAGGAAGTTTGAGTGCTGGATGAACTTTAGGTCGAGAATCTTTAAACCCTTGGAAACTATGTCGCTTTGGTCTGGGATTATAATCAAAAGATGG
This sequence comes from Magnusiomyces magnusii, assembly GCA_030570155.1. Lineage (NCBI taxonomy): Eukaryota > Fungi > Ascomycota > Dipodascomycetes > Dipodascales > Dipodascaceae > Magnusiomyces > Magnusiomyces magnusii. Next base: position 8,896 of record JAJLVH010001162.1, read on the forward strand.
TACCGAAGAAGCTGAAGAAGCTGATCCAGGAGATGGCAATAATGATGTTGAAATATATCTAGAAACAAACAATGTTTTTTTACCAGAACTCAAACCATTCAAATCAATTGACTTTTGTGATCGTGGAATAGATGATTTATTTGGGGTGCTTACTACACTATTATTGTTGGATAAATCAACTTTTTGAGAAAATAAGACTTGATAATGTTGCTTTGCACTAAGGTTGTTGGTATCTGTATCCAAATAATCATCACAATTTACATCACTGCCAAAATCACTTTGTGTTTCGCTATCAAATTTGAAGCTGTTGTAATAATGGTTATCAGTATATGAGTTACGGAAAGTGTAACCCATTTCAGATACTGGAGAAGAAAATGTGATTTCTGCTTTTGTTGGAGGACTAATTTGTTTTGGTTTTTGTAAATTGTTGAGACTTGAATTTCGAGATTTGACATGATTCTCCGAATCGCTAGACAATAAACTAGTTTCAAACAACTCTTCTGAAATTTCTTTTTCTTTTCGATTTTCATTTGCTGTCGTAGGAATTTCATAGATGTGGATATCTGAATTAAAATTATCGGTTTCAACTAAAGTAGTAAGTGAAGATAATGGTTTAGTAAGAGGATCTGTTTCGGTTTCCGTGTTTTTTAAACCTGCATCTTCATCATTAGACTTTGATGGTAACTGTGAAGATGTACTTTTTGTGACAATTATTAAGTTTGCGTTTTGGTTAACTGTGGTGGTTGTAACAATTTTGGCCTTTTGAATACTGAAACTGAAATCTTCTTCAGAAGCGTCACCAAATACTTCACTGTTTTCGTCGTTCAAGTAATCATAGATCATATCTAAAGTAGTTGAATTTGGTGTAGGAATAAGCTTTTTTGTTGAAAACTGGTTATTTAAAGGATTTAAAGACATGTGATGAAGATAAGAAGGTGACTTTGAATCAGGCTGGTTTTGTTTTGGATTTAATAGTGATGGATCAACTAGACTAGAAGATGAAGAAGGAAACGAGTCCATAAATGGAGTACAAGAATATGTGCTAGAATAGTTTAAACAAGAGCCAGGAGTTGTTGGCGATACTACAGGAGGAGTGCTAGGAACAGGAATGGATTCTAAAGAAGATGGAAGAGATGGGTCAAAGTTAACAGTTGACATTTTATAGATTTCAAGCGCCAATGACGAATGAATGAAATAGGAAATAGAGGAAAAAACAAAGGTTTAAATACCTAATTACAATCAAAAAAAACAATAGCAATGAATTATTAAACCAATAATTGTTGCAGCCTCACAAAAAAACGCAAACCCGCTGGCAAGACATGTGCAATAAACGGTCCCCGGCGTTGGACGTTTTCGGTGCTGATGATGTTTTAAGTTGTGTTTGTTTCGGCCTTTCAATTGAACAATTAAGGATTAACCATATT
>JAJLVH010001163.1:0-10315 GCA_030570155.1 Magnusiomyces magnusii
AAAATGGGTGTTCCAAAAGTCAAGGTATCCATATCTTCACTAGCTGCAGCAAACACCTTTTCAGCCCGAGCCAAAGCTGCACATTGAGCCTCAGCTTCACCAGGAGCTTCAATATAAGGAATGCCCATAAGCTTCAACAATCTTTTGGCTTCATCGTTTTGTTTTCTAGTCACTTTAACAGTTCTTCGTTCAAACTTGCTAATTTCTTCTGCAGTACCAGTTTCCTTAAGATCTTCAGCAGTCTTTTGTGCCTTTTCACGTTGTTCAAGACGTTTTGCCAATTCTCCGCCTTTGAGATCTGGTGGCTTACCGTCAAAAACGTAAACTGGTTTAATACCGTGATCAACAATTTTCAATGTTCGGTAAAACATACCAACCAAATGACTGGTGGTTTCTCCAGTGCTATCAGTCAACTGTTGTCCATCTTGTTGTCGAACAGCAATTAAAAATTGGTATAAAGACATGGAACTAAAAATTATCTCGTCAATATTAATGTTTCAAATAATTGAAAATTTAACTTACGCGTCCTAAAAAGAATAGTTAGATACTTGACAAAATATTTATTTTCACCAAAATCAATCAATACTTACAATTGCGACTTTTCTTCCAATAAGATTTTTGAATTCGCGTGTTTGAATTGCAGTAGCAGCTCGATCTGCCATCAACTTGTAGAGACCTAATAATGAAAAATCAATTAGTCCATATCCACACCATTTCTAACACCATTCTAAATAAACCAACAAAAGCCATACCTGGAATTCCCATTTTTATAATAATAATAATATTCTGACAAAGACTTGAGATTTCAAAGTCGACAATAAGAGAAAAAATATTATTTTATTTTTTTTCAAGTACAAAAAACCGGTTGTGAACGAAAAGTAAACATAAAAAAACAAAAAACATTGTTTTCAAACAACGCGTCGCGCACGCGTCTTATAAACACGCGTCTCACAAATATACATGATATTTCTGAAAGCCACTTGATTCGAAACGAGAATCTCTCAACTCATACATCAACACGTCAATAATGATTAAAAACCGTTTACAAATGGAATTATAAAAGCACGTTGCACAAACATTATCGAGCCAGCTATTTCAACAAGGTCAGTTGACATGATGAGTCATGATTTGTAATACATTTCTCAGAAATATGTGGACAGCTGACCAATCTATTGTCAGAAGTTGAAACTCATGGCGAAACCACCACTCATTTTACTTTTTTTTTTTTTTTTTTTTTTCGAACGTTTTTAGACTTGTTGGACAGGTGAATACCCAAGTACATATAGGATCGTATATATTCATTTGTATTATTTTCATTGTTCAATTGTTCAATATTGATAAAACAGTTTTTTTCAAATACTTTTTGTATAAAAAAGATTCATTTATTAATATCTGGCCAATACATAAAATTCTGTTTTGCGCTTTATACTACATTCATTTTATTAATCAAGGGTTTTTCTTCTTCCTATATATATTAGGTCGATTCAACTGATTGCATTGTCAATTAACAAGACACACCATCCTTCAATCGATACCAGTTGCTTGTTTTCAAAATGTTTGGCGGTTCCAACTCTTCCAGCTCCTTTTCCTTTGGTTCAAACACCAACAATAACAACAACAATAATAACAACGGTGGTTCATTGTTTGGCGGATCTTCTACATCAGGATTCGGAAGTAACAACACCAACAGTTCCCCTTTTGGTGCTTCCAACAACAACAACAACACCAATAGCAGCGCTTTTGGTTCCAACAATTCTGGTTTTGGTAGTACTTCCAACAACAATAATGCTTTCTCTTCGTTCCGTTCTCCCACTTCTAGTGGCTTTGGTTCCTCTACTGGTAACACAGGTGGCTCACTTTTTGGAAATTCTGCAAACAACAGCACTAGTACCAATAATAATACCAATTCTTTTGGTGCTTTTGGTTCTTCCAATAACAACAATTCCACGGGCGGTTTTGGATCATCTACTGGTTTTGGTGCATCATCTACTTTGAACAACAATTCGCGTCCTGCTTTTGAACCATTCACTGAAAAAGACAACTCTTTAGGCTTGGTTTCTTATCAAACCATTACTGCCATGCCAGCCTATAGAAACTTGTCGACCGAGGAATTGCGTTTGGAGGATTACAAGAATAACAGAAAGTATGGCAACGGAAATTCTTCCAGTGGTGCTGGCACAGGCTTCAACTCTTCTTCTCCATTTGGTGCCAACAACAACAACAACACCACCACCACCAACAGCACACCTTCTCTTTTCGGTGGCTCCAATGCTTTTGGTAGCAATAACAATAACACCAATACCAGTTCTGGATTTGGAAACAGTCCATTTGGTTCCAACACTACTAATAATAACAAACCTGGTGGTTTGTTTGGTAATAACACTGGTAGTACTTTTGGGTCTTCTACCTCTGCTTTTGGCTCCAATAACAACAACAACTCTTCTCCCTTTGGTTCCAACAGCACTTCTTCGGGATTTGGTAGTACTACTAACAACAATAATAATGCATTTGGTGGCTTTTCTTCTTTGAATAATAACAACAATAACAACAATTCTACCTCTTCTCCTTTTGGTTCCAACACCAGTGCTGGATCAGGTTTCAAATTTGGCGGTGGTAGTGGTGGTGGTTTTGGAAGTAACAACAATTCCATAGGTGGATCTTCGTTGTTTGGTAACAATAACAACAATAGTAATACTAACTCTGGTTCTGGTGGCTTGTTTGGTGCTAACAATAATAACAACGGAGGTGGATTGTTTGGTAGCAATAACAACAACAATACCAGTAGCACCGGCTTTGGCTTTGGTGGCGGTTTTGGTGCTAACAGTAACAATAACACCAACAACAATTCTGGCGGTGGATTGTTTGGTTCTAACAACAATAACAACAACAACTCTGGATTTGGTTCTGCCAATAAATCATCACCATTTGGCTCCAGTACTGGCGGTAGTCTTTTTGGAAATAACAATAACAATACCAACAGCGGTGGTGGCTTGTTTGGTGCTAACAAACCTGCCGGGGGAAGTACTTTTGGATCCAACAACAACACTTCTACTGGATCATCGTTGTTTGGAAACAATAGCAACAACAATAATAATACCACTGGTGGTGGTTTATTTGGCAACAAGGGATTTGGTTCTACAAACAATACTACTGGAGGTTCCACCTTTGGTAGTGGATTTGGCAACAATAACACCAACACCAACTCTACTGGCTCCTCGCTATTTGGAAACAACAACAACAACAACAACAACAACAACAACAATTCCACCGGTTCTTCGTTATTTGGAAACAACAATAACAATAGCAATACATCTACTGGTTTTGGTTCCAACAATAACACTTTTGGTTCCAACACTGGTGGTAGTCTTTTTGGAAATAACAACAACAATAACAATTCTCAGTCTTCTGGTGGTGGCTTGTTTGGTAACACTGCCAACAAGCCTGCTTTTGGTTCCAATACTTCTACCACTGGTAACAGTTTATTTGGCTCTGCTAGCAAGCCCTTGTTTGGCCAAACCAATACTGCTGGCGCCTCTGGTACTGGAGGTAGTCTTTTTGGTAATAACAACAACAACAGCAACGCATCTGGCACTGGTGTTGGTCTTTTTGGCAAGCCGGCTGGTACAGGATCCACATCTTTGTTTGGTGGTCTCAACAATGCTCCTCAATTTGGCAGCAATGGTGTTAACGGTTCCACTTTTGGTGCCAATAACCAGAATGGTATTAACCAAAATGCCAATCAGCCTCGTTTTGCTAGTATTGACCAAAACCCATATGGTTCTAACCCGTTGTTTGCTAATATGGATCAGTCTGCTCAAGCTGGCCCAGCACCAGGACCTCTTGCTACTCCTGTTTCTAGCACTGAAAAGGCACGTAAAAACAACTTTGTGTCTGCCTTCAAGTTGGCACCCAAGCCTTTGTTTTCCAGTGCTCGAAGATATGCTTCTCGTTCCCAAGGCACATTCTCGAGCCGTGAAAGCTCACCTACTTTGAACTCTTTATCTAATGCTTCATCTGTGTCTGAAAAGCTGATTACTGGTACACCTACAATTGTATCTAATGAGTTGGAAAAAAGAAGCGATTCCATTTCGAATGGTGCTTCCACCTCACCCATCAGCAAAACTGGTTCACTTTTTGGTTCTCGTGCAGATGACATTCTTTTGTCTAATGATGCATTTTCCCCACGTCACAGTATTCGTCGTTTGATTATTGACCGCTCGAAGCAAGCTACCGAAGACTCTACTGTTACCAAGCTATTGGAAGAAAAGCCAGCTGAGGAATTGCTTGTTGAAGAAGAATTTACAAGTTCTCCATCAGTTTTGGAAACCGATTTGAACGGAGATAAGAACATATTGAGTGCTTCTAGTACTGCTAACAAAACTGATGCTAGTTTGTTGTCATCTACGCCCAATGTTTCCAACGGTTTTTTTGCATCTGAGGCTAACGGAACCAGTGCAGCTCCATTGACTGTTGGAAACGATACTACTAAATCTACTAGCAATGGATTATTGTTTGGACAACTCCAAAAGACCGAGACTGAACAAGCAGCTCGTGAAGAAGTTGAAGAGGAGAATGATGATTCTGCTGATATTCCTGATGAAGAGCTTGTTAACGAAGATGAATATTGGATTTCGCCTAGTGCACCCAAACTTGCTAAACTTTCGTTGAACAGTCTTCGATCAGTTAGCAACTTTGTTGTTGGCCGCAATGATGTTGGCAAGATTGAATTTTTGGATTCTGTTGATATTTCACAATTTTCTAAAGATCCATTGAATATGATTTGTGGTTCTGCTATTTTTCTTGAAAGCAAGAATGTGTCTATTTATCCCAAGGAGCTTAATCCTAACGATGGCAAGCCTTGGCCGCCAGCTCCAGGACATGGCTTGAATGTGAAATGTCGCATTACCTTGCTTGGAATCTTTGCGTATACCAGAGATTCCAAGGCACCGATTCGTGATCCCAAGCATCCATTGCTTATGAAGCATTTGGCCAGATTGAAGAAGGTTTCTGGTACCAAGTTTGTGGATTATAAGATTGAAAATGGATGTTGGGTATTTGAAATTGATCCAGTTTCTGCTGCTTGAGTGATGATTGTATGAAGTAGTTTTTTTTAAAAAAAGTGTTGAATATTTGAGTAGTTTGGTGGAAATTAATATGTAAAAAAAAGTAAAATAAAGTTTTTCAATTATTGTTCAAAAATAACCAGAATTTTAGATTTCTTTTGAAGATTTGATTAATTAATGCAAGGCTTAAACCAGATTTTTATTTTTTTTTGAATGGTTGAAAAAAAAATAAAAGTAAAAAAAAAACAAGTAAAAAGTGTTAAAAGTGAAAACGGCTAAAGTTTCAAAATTTATAGCTTAAACTCGAACAGTATCGATCATTGAAAGTAACCAGCAATTCAATTGATTTTGTAAATTTGTCAAATAATGCTGTTTTTTGGTGTCGCTGATGGCATTCATCAAGTACAAGTTTTCCAAGGTTGCATCAACAAAGTTATATGGAGCAGTTATGAAAAACATGAGTGAGAGAGAGAAAGGTTAGTTGTTTTTGTATGTGCCCTGCATCCGGTGGACTAGCAGATATATATGCATATGTTTCTGGACAAGAACAATAAAAAATAAAATAATGTAAGAAAAAATAAAATGATGATGATGATGACAATGATGAATTTGAAGAACACAGCAATGACAGCGACGATAACAATACATGAGAGCTTGAAGCGAAGAAACCAAAGCTGATGACGGGTTTCTTGCACGAGTAAGAACATTGAGAAGTAAAAATGGGTGACTGGGATTAAAGGTACAGGAAAGCCTCATTTCACCATTTATTCTAAAGCAGTAAAACAAAAATTTGTATTTACTGTTTCCAGGCAAAATCAACTGGTCTTGGATTTGGCGGTTTTTTTGTTGTTGTTTTTTTGTAATCGAATGAGTCCCGGTTTTGACGGAAAACACAAATTTTGTTGTTTTTTTTCCTTTTTTCTTTTTTTTGACTTTTATATTTCTTACCTATATTTTATTGATTTATATTCTATTTTTTTTTTTTTTCAGTTATTAAATTCTATCTCATCGTCAATACTACTTTACTTTTTTGCTTTTTGCTTCGCCTAAAAAAAATTGAGAAATGAATCTTTTTTTTTTTTTTTTTTTTTTATTCTCAAATAATTATTAATTAATACTCATTGTCTATCATGGCTGAAGCTCTAACAATGGCTTCCATCGGGTCAAAGCCTACTCGGCATGTCGTACTCAAATATCGAGACTCTCCCATTCCTCGTAAGCGTAAGCGCGGGTCTATGAATAATAATAATAATAATAATGACGACAATAATGATGAACACTCAAAAACTACTTTCAATTCTTCTAAATCTAAAACTTCAAGTCGTCGCTTTAGTCGAGTCATTGTTTCGGATGGTGGTGAAGATGACGATGATGTAACTGTCAATGGAAATCAACCCAATTCAACAAATGTTTCTACAAAAAACAATAACCACTCAACTTCTATTGTTAATAATAACAATAATATTAATACTCGCCTCCCTATCTCAACAAGATTATCATCTAAAAATTCTACGTCAAATACAATCCCAACCCCTTCTTTAAGTCCAGATTCTTCGACCTCTTCAAACATCATTCCCAAAAATAAAGGTAGACCTTCTAAAAAAAGAAAAGGCAGAAAGCCAAATACTAAATCGAAATCTGATTCCCAACCTCCTCTTCCTATATTTCCTGATCCTGTCGAGTCTCCTAATTACATTGACGATGAATATCTTGAATATCAAAAAGAAACCAAATCAAAGGAATTTCAAAACATGAAAAAGAATCAGCTGGTTGGTTGCGAATTTGCTCTCGATTGTCTGGACTCTATGTTTAATCTTACTATAGACCAGGAAGACAAATGGCAAACTCTGAATTCCCAAGTCTCTGACGTTTTATGGAACATTAAATCTAAATGGTACCATTTAGACCGCCTGCGCAAGGAAATGGTCAAAACCGCAAAGAAAAAAGAACGATTAGAAAGAGCTAATAGCATTAACAATGCTTCTCTTTTGTCATCAAATAACGATAATTTGGCTAATTCTGGCTCTAACTCTAGTCATAATAATACCACTACTTTAGACTCAAAACAAAAGTCCAGCAGACGTAAAAAATCTGAACCTGAGCTTCTCATGATTTCTCAAGATCCTGTTGAAAAACAATCCGTCATTGAAGGTCTTTCAAATGAAGTTCGAACCACTCGAAGTGGCCGTCGATCTGTTCCAACCATTTCTATGTCTAATTCAGGTGCTCATCACAATGATCACCATCATCATCACCATCACCAAGCCAACGATACGGAAAACGAGGATGGATCAACTCTTCGTCGATCCAAACGCAGAAGAGCTTAGTTTGTTTCCATGTATTCATATTGCTTATTTATTTTAATATCATTTTCCACCTGTCACCACTAATAAAACCGTTACTGCCGTGTGTGCCTAGTTATTCCTGTGTTACACTTTGTGTCATGCCACGCTGTGATATGTCACTGCATGCCACTGCATTTCCGTCGAGCTTTTCTAGCACTGCCCCACAAACTCGTGAAAAATCAAAACCTTTCCGTCTTTAACTATCGTCATCATCATCTCGTTAATGTCCAAGAAGTCGCCGCAAAAGATCGTTTATACTTTAGCTCCGCAGTCGTCGTTGCAAGGCCATTCGCTCGGCATCAATTCTTTGGCAATCGATCCAAACCGTCCTCCTGTTGAGTCAAAGCTTTACGACGAAAACCAAGAGATTTCGGGCATTTTGTACTCTGCGGGCCGTGATAGTAATATAATAGCATGGAACCTCTGTGGCATGAACCTGGAAACAACAGATTATATTTCAAATCAGTCAATCCAGTCAGCTTCTTCTCAAGCACAACCATCTAGTAGATCTATTATTGCATCTGCACTTTCACCAAATCATAAAAACTCTAGTTCAAGATTCATTGGCCCTTCTTTAGCTGCATTTCTTAATTATGTGCCTCAGACTGATACCCCAACAATTCCTGCTTTTCCTCCAAAAGACAAGAATGGAACAACAATATACAAAGTGGCTGGAACCATTCATACCAACTGGGTCAATGACATTTTGTTGGTCAATGACAAAAAATCAATTGCGTCCTGTTCTTCGGATTTGACTGTCAAGCTTTGGAATCCACACAATGATACCCAAATCACAGTTGGTCAGCACCAGGATTATATCAAATCTCTGGCATCTCCCAATACAAACTTTCCTCACATTTACTCTGCCGGTCTTGATCGGCAAATCAAATGCTGGGACATTGAAACTTCTACTACAAAAGGAAACACTAACAAAAACAATGTATTTTCCATCAATGTTGGAAACAATGACAAAACGTCGACTTATTCGCTAGCTGCAAGTAGCACCTCGCCAAGCTCAGCCATCATTGCGGCCGGTGGACCAGAGGCTACCGTTCGGCTATGGGACTCTCGAACCGCTTCGACAAACGCAAAGCCTATTGCTTCCTTTTTGGGTCACACCGACAATATCCGTTCCTTGTTAATTTCTGAAAACGGCGAATGGGTCATGTCGGCTTCTGCGGATTCCTCAATCAAGCTATGGTCGGTTACGGCAGGTCGCTTACTCCACACTTTTGATATGCATTCAGACTCGGTTTGGTCGCTCCATTCTCAGCACCCTTCGCTTCAAGTGTTTTATTCCAGCGATCGGATTGGTACCATTGTCAAAACGGATCTTCGGGGCGTTGGTGCGGATATTGATAAAGAAGGTGTTTGTGCAGTTATTGCAAATGAACATAGTGGTGTTTCTAAAGTTGTGTCTGCCGGGCCTTATCTGTGGGCTGCTACTTGTAATTCGAGAATTCATAGATGGATGGATTTTGATACCACTCCTCATGCTTTTAGTAAAACGTTTTATGAATCGCCTGCAGGTAGCGACACATGTTTAGACAAAAAAGAAGACAGTAATGATGATGGTATTATAAAAACGCATTTTGTTACTATTGATGGTAATGCTTGTTTGAGATTTGACAAGAATCATAGCTCTAAACCTGATATACCCAATGACGACACAGCTTCTATGGTTCACTCGATTCTACCTGATGATGATGAAGATGCCATTTTGGATTCGGAAGATACTGTTGTCGAGCCTTTATACATAAACCCTGTTGAGACTTTGCAAGGAAAGATTGGTTTGATCAAGCATCAACTGTTGCCAAACCGACGTCATGTTCTTACCCTTGATACAGCCGGTGTCATTAAATTATGGGATTTAATTCAAGCGGTCGAATTGAAATCTTTTGGTACAGGTTTGTCAATGGACGACATTGCAGAATCCTTCAAAACTTACGATGTTGTTTCTAATTGGTGTCAAGTCAACACAAGATCCGGCGAACTTTTCATTACGCTTGACTCACATTGTTGTTTTGATGCCGAAGTGTATGCTGACGAAATATTACCGAGTCTTGGCCAAGAAGTTTTGCAAAACGGATCTAAACTTAATCAAACATTAAGCGACCTGCCACAGGACCAGCGAATCAATTTGGGCAAATGGGTGCTTAGAAACTTGTTTAGCCATCTTATTGCAGCTGAGCTAAAAAAAGATAGACAAGTTCGAAAAGAGTTGGTCAAAAAGAAAGAGAATGGTGAATTGGATGTCAAGAGTTTTGTTTCTAGTAAACCGGCTGTTTCTAATGGTTTCAATGGTCATGGTGCTAATTTGCCTGTGGTCCAATCAAATTCTGCTACCTCTGTGCCGTCAAGCGTTTCTAATGGAAGTTTGAAATCCACACCTGGTCTCATGGGCAGATTACGGTCTTCATTTGGCAAGAGCAAGAAAGACAAGAAAAAAGAAGACGATTTTGACAAGAAAGGTAATGTGGTTGGCCAGTTTCCACATTCTAATAACAATATTAACAATATTAACAATAATTTACCAACTGAACAAGATCCTTTTGTTCATCATGATTTTGATAAAGAACCTTTTGTGGCGACATGGAATGAACCTGGACTTGGTAAAAAGGGCGAAAACGAGGATGAGGAAGTTGTATTGAATGATATCATTGCGTATATTGAAAAACGGTATGAAAGCAAGCTTATAAAGCTTGGACCGTATAAAGAGATTATTGAAGAAGAAAAGGAAACAGGAGGTAATAGTAATAATCCGTTTTTGAATCATAATGTCAAAATGAGATCCAACAATCCATTTCTGAGTTCGACAGAAAATGTTGAAGAAGAAAAAGAAGAAGTGGCTGATTCTTTGGATTCATATCTTGCTTCTATTTTGTCACCACCTAGCACACTTGATGC
>JAJLVH010001164.1:0-10312 GCA_030570155.1 Magnusiomyces magnusii
AGGTTTCTTCTTCGGCTTCTAAAAGCAGCAGCGGAAACTTGTCGACGGCGCTCATGGGGATGTCGCCGCGATAGTTTCGAGAAAGCAGTGGCTTTCCTTTAAGGTCCAGAAAGAATATAGCAGAAGCCATTGAGTGTGTGAATGATATTAATGATGGTATTGATGGTATTAATGGTATTGTTGGTGATAATAAGATTGATGATGATAATAATAAGATTGATGATAAGATTGACGGCGAAATGGCAAAAAGCCCCTGAAGAATTCCGAAACTCACGATTTCAAACGTTTTGGACGCGACTTGGAAGAAAAAGCGCTGGTGGGTTTTGAAAAATGTGTGTGTGATTTGGCCTTTGGCGGCCCTAACCCTGGAAATGTGGGTCAAGCGGTGGATTGATTGCGACCAGAACGATCATGATGATGATGATGATGGTGATGGTGATGAAGACGAGAACGAAGGTTTTACGCATGAATTGATCTATATCTGGATACGTGAGTACACAAACCGCCATCAGGGCTTCTCGCGGACGCTGAACGAGCCGTCGGCGTCGCCAAAGAAGGCGATGTCCGCGTTGGTGAACAGCCCGGTCTCAACGACGCCGACCAGCTGCTTGATCTGCTTGTCGAGCTTGCCGACGTCTTCAGCTTCGATCTGCCCAAAGTCCGCGTCGAGAACAAAGTTTCCGTTGTCGGTGACGACTGGGCCCGCCTTGGCCTTGCCGGCCAACCGCAAAGTGACCCGGTTGGCACCCAGCTTGTACAGGTCCGACGTCACCTTGCGGAACGCCATGTCCACGACCTCGACGGGAATGCCCTGGATCCAGACCTGGCCCAGCTTGTCGCTCTTCTTCCTGTAGTCCGCGACCAGCACAAACTTGTTTGCGCACAGGGAAACAAGCTTTTCCTGGAGCTGGCACGCGCCTCCGCCCTTGATGCAGTTGAGCGACAGATCGACCTCGTCGGCGCCGTCAAACACCACGTCGATTTGGCCCGCGCTGAAGTTGTCGACGGACCCAAGAACGAGGTTGGCGTCCTGCAGAAGCTGTCTGCTTTGGAAGCTGGTTGGCACAAACACCACGGAGTTCGTGATTGCGGGGTTCTCTTTGGCCTTCTGGATGATGCGCTCAACCACGTAAATCACCGTCGAGCCCGAGCCGATTCCAATCACTTTGGGGTCTTTGGGGAAATAGGTATCCACGGCCTTGTAGGCTGCTGCCTGTTTGGCCTTTTCCACAAGGTCGGTTGGCGAAGAAGAAGAAGAAGAAGACATTGTGCGGTATGTGCTAAGCGTCGTTGAGTTGAGCAGATTGTTGAGTGGTCTTTTTGGATAGAAATTGGCTCGGAATTGGCGATTCAACGCTTTCAACATGAATGGATTTATAAAATTAGTAAAGAAATAATAAAAAAAAAACCTTGTTTCTAAAACAAACTAAAACGACTCCAGAATTGGATTTCTTGGGTTTATCAGCAACTTCGGCGCATCAGCAACTTATCAACTTGTTGACTTGCTTACGGCTTGGAATCTTTAAATCTTTAAATCTTTAAAACAATACAATCAATACAATCAATACAATCAATACAATCAATACAATCAATACAATCAATACAATCAATAAACCAATAAAACCAACAAAACCAATAAAACCAATAAAATCTTCAAATCGTTCATAATCAAAAACCTCAAAAACCGAATAAAAACCCCACGTCCGGGTAACGTTCTTATCAGATTGCATTACATAATCCGATAGTGACATTGCACGCCATGCAACATTCTTTGTTTATTTCTGAAATTTTTTGTTGCATTTAAATTTTTTTTTTTTTTTTATTGTTATTTTTTTTTTGAAATATTTCAAAACCGCTTTTTTTTTTTTTTTCTTTCACTATTTTCAAAAAATCCTCACCGTTCCAATTCAATGACCACAGAATCAGCAGCCAAGGCTGACGCTTTCAAAGCCAAAGGTAACGAAGCCTTGAAGCTTAACCGCTACGACGATGCCATTTCGTTCTATACCCAAGCACTTGATCTCAATTCCAACAACGCCATCTACTACGCAAACAGAGGTTTGGCCCATTTGAAAAACGAAAGCTACGGCGCTGCCATCCAAGACTTTACGGCTTCTGTCAAAGTGGACCCAAACTATGTCAAGGCGTACTATCGTCGTGGCGTCGCTTCCGCTGCTATTTCTCGTCACAAGGACGCAATTGCCGATTTCAAACTCTTTCTGAAATCAAATCCTTCAGACAACTTTGCCAGAAAAAACTTGGATGCTTGTCAAAAGTTTGTAAGAGCCCAAGCTTTTGCCAGAGCCATCGAAGTCCAAGATGCTCCTTCTACCATCGAATCAATCAATCTAAAATCAATGACTGTCGAAGATTCTTATAAAGGAGTTCCCCTCGATTTAACTATCGATGATGCCCCCAAAGATACCTCTAATTCAGACGACTCAAAGTCTCACGATTACTCCGAACTCTCTGAATCTGAAGCTTTGAAAAAGATTCGTTCCTTGTTGAAAAACATCCATGTCAACATCACTCAAGAATTTATCGACTCTACGATTTCTTTGTTCAAAGACGGAAAACAAATACCACGAAAATACTTATTTGCCATCATCATGGGTGCTATGAAAATCTTCATCAACGAACCCACTCTTGTTGACATCGATCTCTCAGCAGCCGAAAAACTCGACAAAAACGCTAAAATCACGGTTTGTGGCGATACCCACGGCCAGTTTTATGATCTTCTCAATATCTTTGAAAAAAACGGATATCCAAGCGAGTCCCACATTTACGTCTTTAACGGCGATTTCGTCGACAGAGGTTCTTGGTCTACTGAAATCGCCATTCTCTTCTTTGCTTACAAGTGTATGTACCCCAATAGCTTCTTCCTCAACCGCGGCAACCACGAGTCTGACGACATGAACAAAATGTATGGCTTTGAGGGCGAGTGCAAGGCCAAATACAAGGTTGATTTGGTTTACAAACTCTTTAGCGAAGCATTCACTTTCTTGCCATTGGCCACTTTGATTCATAAGCAGCATCTCGTTCTTCACGGCGGCCTGTTTTCTCGTGATGGCGTCACTCTTGATGATATCCGCAAGATTGATCGATTTGCTCAAAAACAACCCGGAACCAGCGGTCTCATGATGGAACTTCTTTGGTCCGACCCTCAGCCAGAACCCGGCAGATCGCCATCCAAACGTGGCGTGGCCGTCCAGTTTGGCCCCGACGTTACCAAGAACTTTTGCGAAACCAACAATCTCAAAACAATCATCAGGTCTCACGAAGTTCGTATGGAGGGCTATGAGTTGGAACATGACGGTCTTCTTTGTACAGTGTTTTCTGCGCCCAACTATTGCGATGCTCAACAAAATAAGGGTGCTTATATTAATATCTCGGCTCCTGATTACGACCTCAAGTTTACCAAATTCAACGCTGTCCCTCATCCTGATATCAAGCCAATGGCATATGCCAACAGAGTAATGTTTTAAATTTAGTCAATAAACATAGGTTTCAATTTAAATAAATTCATAACGAAGCTTTAAGAACAAGTCTAGCAGTAGCTTTTCCGTCATGAAGTTTTTTCAAAACTTTATTAACGTCGTTTAAACTATTTTCTTCAACTTGAGGAGTAACCAAGCCTTTAGAAATCATCTCCAAACATTCTACCAGATCCTGCGTGGTTCCACCAAGTGACCCGATCGTCGTCATTTCCTTGTATGTCATCATTTCGTTTTGGTACTCGGTAACAGAAGCCCCCAAACCGACTGCCAAAATGGTCCCAAGATGACGGACGTGTTTCTGGGCAGCAGCAAAACTCTCCTTAACGCCAACAAAATCGGCAACGACGTCAAATCTCAGCGACCGTCTAGGAAGTTTGTCGAGAACTTTGTCGGCGCCTGCTTTCAAAGCGGCTTCGCGGGCTGCAGGTTTGGGATCTGTAGCAGTTACTTGGGCGCCCCACGCTTTACAGATCTGGACTGCGTTCAACCCGAGTCCTCCAAGCCCCAGGATCAGCACGTTTGTTGATCCGTTGATTGCGACCTTTTTCAGGGCGTGGTATGGCGTCAGAACGGCATCAGTAGCCACTGCAGCCATTTCGCTTGACACGTTATCGGGAATGCGAATCAGGCTTCTGACGGGAACAGCAGTATACTCTTCGTATCCGCCAGGATGTCCGAACCCGATCTGGAGCTTGTTTTGGGCTTGACACAGGTTATCGTGGCCCGACCGACACAGATTGCAGAGGCCACAGGAGTTTTGGGCATGCAGCGCGAACCGGCCGCCGACCGGGTAGAGACCGGGATCAACGCCTTTGCCCAGTGCGACTATGGTTCCGGCAACTTCGTGGCCCAGAACGATGTCGGGCATTGATGGGTAGTCGCCGTGGACTATGTGTAGGTCTGAATGGCAGACGCCGGCTGCGTCGATTCGAATCAATGCGGATCCGTTTGGGGGTTTTGGAACGGGAATGGTTTTCTTGACGAGGTCTTTCTGGCCTTGGAAAAACCAAGCTGTTTGAGTTTTTGGGATTTCAGACATTTTTATTTTTTTATTGATTTGAAATAAAGTGATTTGAAATAAAGCGATTTGGACCTGTATTTATACTTTTTGTTATTATTTTTTAAATGAATTCAAGGCTTTGTGCCCTTGTCACTTTTTACATCCGGACGGGCATAAAAACTCGATCTTTAGCGGCTACGCAAGAAAACATAAACGAGACAGTACACGACCAACCGGCACCATGTGGAGAAACGCCGAGGCTTTACTTTGGCCGTGAACTTGGACTTGGTCGTGAACTTGGTCGACTTGGACTTGGTCGACTTGGTTGAAAGTTCGCAGTGCTCGAAGTAACGGTTGTGGATACGCTAATATCGCTAAACGTGGATTGTCACCGTATTCAGGCCCGAGCTCGCCTTGTTTGGGCGATGCACGCATTTGTAAACCAGCAATCCAATCAAACTGTTTTCAACTATTTTTAACTATTTCCAATTGTTTTCAATTGTTTGCAAATCTTAAACGCTAAAACTATAATTTAAAAATCACTTCTTCTCTTCTTGTGCTTTGACCGCCTCGTCGGCTTTAGTCATATATTGATGCATCTGATTGACCGCGTTCTTTCTAGCCTGTCTCAACGGCACTTCGTGCTGCTCTTCCTCTTCTTCAGTCGTATCAACGCCGTCCAAAAGCAACATCTTCTGTAACAACGATTCCGAAATGATACGGTGGTCGTCGTCCCTCTTTTGCTTGTCTTCCGGAACATTTGCAACAAAACTGTCAATCAATGGCACAATCTCTTTTTCAACATCCTCTAGTACTTTGGCAATCTTTTCGCGGGTACTCAACGGCTTCTTGGGAAAACTTCGGGGTATGCTGTTCATGTTGGTAATTTCTCGTTGGTTGCCAGCTAATGGTGCTTCCTGAGAAGTTCCTTGAGAAGTTCCCTGCTTTCGTCCGTTGCCAGATTTCTTCTTACCACCCTTTTTGGATTTTCCACCTTTGGCGTTGCCTCTAGATTGTTTGACGCGTTCGGCGGCTGCGGCCGCTGCTGCTGTAGACGCGGTATTAGAATCAAAAACCGCAATAAGCTTATCATTGGTTTTGATGCCATAACTCTTTAAAGATTTCTTGGGACTATCCAAGTTCTTGCCTCTAAAAGTGACTGTGATCTTGTTTGCATTGATCGTTAATGATCGGCCCGGTCCTCCGCTTTGAGACTCAGGCTTAGCAGTGTCGCCAAAAATATATGGCGTCAACACTCTGCTAATCGCCCATTTCAAGTTGTCAACCGTGATTCCTTCTTTGGGATTCTCCTCGGCTTCAAAATCAATCTCTGTGAATTCTAATGGGATCTCGTGCTTGCCGTATACAACCATCACGGATTTGGGGCCCTGCGACTTGGATCCTGAATTTGTCACATTATCAGTAGCCTGAGTAGCTGATGAAGTGTCATCAGCAGGTGCCGAACTAAAAAAGCTTCCTATATAACTTGCTAAACGAAACATTGTAATGTTTTATTTGGTAATCTATTTACCTATTATCGAGTCAAATTAATAATAGAATGGTATCAATAGGCAATTTATCAATAAAAATAAAAATAATAAAAAAAAATAAAAAAAAACGGTTTGAAGATCCAAGAATGAGTCGATTTTGTCCGACAAACTTTAACTGAAAAAAAAACAGGTTACCCGGTTTCAAAAACGTCATGTGAATGTCATCTATTTACAATTGTGAAGCCGCATGCTGGCTAATTGTAAACTTATTTCGCTGATGATTTGATAAAGAAAAACATGAAAGTGAAATTATAATATGATTATTTGGCTTAATAGTTTTACAGATTCACGTCGTTGAGGTTCCTCGATGTAGTATGTCTCCAGTTTTGTTCTTGACACGCTTTAACAAACCGATATTTTTGTCGTCTTGATCATTTTCCTGATCAACTGAAGGTAACTGTGCTGAATTATTGGTCGGACCATCAACAGTACTCGCCTTTTTCACTTCAGTTTCCCTTTCCTTCTTACTCTCATTATTATTTCCCGACAGTTTAGATCGCTTACTGGATGATGAACTAAAAGTTCTGTGAATAACTCCAGTAACTGCATTTCCTATTGCTCCAACTGATAACAAACTGTTGACGACATTGCCAGGATGTCCGACAGAAGAAACTTTCCCTTCCACACTATTTGAACTAGTAGCCACATTATCTATCAATGCCTTTTCACCAGCCTCTTTTTCTTGAGCGTTACTTGAATCAAGTTCTTTTTGTTCTTTCGGACCCGTAGAATCAATACCGTTTTCACCAGATGGCGTTACTCTTTCTTTTTCCTTTTCTTTAGCTGCATTTTGTTGGATTTCTTTTCGCTCATTGACAATATCCATGGCATGATCCATTTGCCAATATAGAAAAGCAATAGAATCGGCAACACCGTTTTCATCACGAATCTTTTCCCCAATTAAACATGCTTTACTAATCATCTTTTCATTGGTCGTTGCTTCAACAATGGCTTTAGTAAACGAACTGACTGACAATTTTCTAAGAGATATTCCAACATTCAAGTCTTCAACACGATCAGCATAAAAAAATTGGTCCCCAAAGAAGGGCTTAATGATGGTTGGCACACCGGCTCGAAGACTTGCGCCAGTAGTTCCAGATCCGCCATGGTGCACAGCTACATCCACTTGTGGAAATAACCAATCGTGTGGAGCAGACTTGATTTGGAAAATCTCTTGAGGTAGATCAACTTCAGTTTCAGCCTTGTCTTCATCACCAAATCTATCAGACCAGCCTTTAGACAGGATGCATCTGACATCTGCTTTAAGAACCGATTCAACAACACATTGTGTCATTTCCTTGGCATTAGAAACCACAATAGATCCAAACCCAATATAAACAAGTTTTTTGCCATCGGCACGGGCCTTATTCATAAAATCAGCAAGATCTTTAGGCGGTTCATAATCTTGGCCACCTTCATCAAGAAACCAATATCCAAAAACTTTGACCCAGTCTGGATAATCAACTGGAGGAACCAAAACGCTAGGACTTACGTTGTATATAAACGGAACACGGGATTGTTCCATCAAGTCAAGGTTTGTTTTTTCAAGTCCCAACTCTTGTGTTCTCCATTTATTAACTTGCCCTGAAATTCCTTTCCAAAACACAGTTTCAAAAAGAACATAAGTCAAATGGTTATATGAACCTCCCATTTTTTGATCAGTGACCATGAAAGCATGTGGATATGTTCTAGTTCTTGTCCATGGCATTGTAAACGCCCTAAAGTACGGAACATTAAGTGCTTCAGCAACATGAATACCAGCCATAGCACTAGGACTTTCTATGATAACATCAGTACCTTGGCATGCTTCCCAGGCTGACTGAAGAAGCTCACCAATCCAGCCGCGGAATTTTGATGCCGCATCACGAAGAAAAGAAACCGACATCATGCCGTGTTCAATCATAATTTTCATAAGTTCACCGGGGTCGCCAGCAATTTCCCGAAACTCAATGCCATACTTTTCGATCCACTCACGAAACTCAGAATGTGTTGCAATACGACAAGTATGTCCTTCTTTCATAAGACCTTTTGCTAACGCAATGTATGGTTGAACATCGCCTCTAGACCCAATTGTGACCATTGTGAAATGCAGCGACTTTAATGGTTTTTCAGCTGCCGAAATCGTATTTGTGTTTTCGCAAGTTGGCACAATTGCTGGGGTTTCAGAGGCTGAAAAGATTCCACCCATTGATGGCAGATTGTGTCCATAAGTATGTAAGCGAGCCATACGAAGTTTTTCATCGATACTGGTTGGTTTTCTCTTCATATTTTTGTGGTTGTTCATAGCTTTCAAAGAAATCTCTTTAAAAATTTCAAGTCGACGGCTTATGACATGTTTACAATCGTCTCGAGAACTTTTAGACGAAAAATCGAAAAACACATTATTGCGGCCATGAACCGTGAGATCAAGACCAGAGAATCCAAACTTGAACCCGTTTTCACTCGAAATGTGTTCAATATTTTCGATTGGCAATACCATGTTGGTGTTGGTACCGATAAACAAACTTTTGAAACAAAAGTATTGAGCACTGATGTATATTTTTCCATACAATGGGAGCGGTGTTTGGAGATGGGCATAATAGGTGGCTATCAACTGTTCCTCTTTACTTAGACCAAAATATTTTCGAAACCGTTTGTTGCTTTTTTTTCTTTCTGTCTCACCCGTTTGGTATTTTTCTGGATCTTCAAGGCCAATATACTCTTCTGCGGTTGGGGGTAAATAATGTTTGATTGAACTTGTAAGCATGTCACCAACTTTTTCAACTGGACCACGAAGTATGTTGTAGGTATCCGTAGAGTTGTCAGCATTTTTAGACTGATGATTGGAGGAAGATAAAGTTGGTTTGGACTCGTTTTCATCACCAGAGTCTGAAGATTCGTCATATGATTCATTTGAATAAGTGTTATCAATACTTGCTGGTGAGTCAAAAGAACAACCTGAATCGATATTAGAATGTGATCGGGAGTGAGAAGGTGACTGAGATCGTGACGGTTCAATAATACTTTTGACCTTTTCTGTAAACCGGCGGCCTACATTTGAAATCACATTACCAGTTTTGGGAGGTGACGAAGGTTTAGATTTCACAGCTTCAGGTGAATCATGTGCTGGCGGCATATTTGTAGAATCATATATTTTCCCCAAAACTCG
This sequence comes from Magnusiomyces magnusii, assembly GCA_030570155.1. Taxonomy (NCBI): domain Eukaryota; kingdom Fungi; phylum Ascomycota; class Dipodascomycetes; order Dipodascales; family Dipodascaceae; genus Magnusiomyces; species Magnusiomyces magnusii. The sequence continues at coordinate 9,196 of JAJLVH010001164.1, forward strand.
TCGAGATTCGTTCAATTCTCGGTAAACTATGTTGGCATCGGCATCCAAATTGATGTCTTTAATTCCTTTCTGGTTCATAACCCTTTTGATTGCTGTAATGGGAACTTCAGAAGACTTTTTGGGATGAATGAATGCAAGAACATATTCGTCCATAGAAAAGGTATCTTTACAATTGATTGCTTTTATTGTTAGTGCGGCGCCACATTGAGGAAGATTGGATTCTTCAAGATCAACAATGTTATCAACAGGAATTTTTATCTTGACTTGATCACCTTGGTTATGAGACAAGAAAATGGCACGTTGCAATGATTTTACCCATAGCTGGGCAGATGCTGGGTTATCAGCAGTGAAATAATAAACTCTATGTTCAGTGATGAGTTGAAACGAAGTTGATTGTGATTTATCGTCATCGCTGTTGTCATTTTCACTGCCACTATTGTCTTCATTCACAATTTCTGCGCAATAAGCATAGTGAAGATCAATTAAGCCGTTTGGAAAATACATATCTTTAGCACTGTCATAATACGACAATTGGTCAGACTTCAAAACAAACCATTGGCGATTAAATCGAGAACCGTATTTAGCTCTTTTGTTCAAGTTGCCGGTTAGCAATACTTTGTCTTGTACAACTGGTAAAAACGCAGAAAAGCAGACGTCGTTATTGGTAATGTAAAGTCGGCCTTCAAGAAGAACATGGCGATATAACCAGCAAGGGTAGTCTAATTGAAATCCATTTATTTTCAAGTTAGAAAAAAAAAAAAGTGAATAGCGATTAAAGAATAGAAAACTTACCTGCAATTAGTACATCGTTTTCGCAAACACCCAAAGATTTTAGAATCTGTTCGATATGATCCGCTCGCCATTTAGAGTTTTTAGGTTTGTAAGATCTAACACTAGCATGAGAAGCCCTTCGAGTAGAATTGTTGCTAATCACAAGCGATTGAACACTTTGTGTCAACTTTGGCAATTCAGTGGCATTTGGATTGAATTTGTCACTAATAAATAATGGAGCTGCAGCAGGAGCAATGGTATTTGATTGTGTATCTTTTTGATTAGCATCGCCAACACCAACTGAATCAGACAAACCGTTTCCAAATGGTAATACTTTAGGAAGTAG
>JAJLVH010001165.1:0-10308 GCA_030570155.1 Magnusiomyces magnusii
CCTTGACAAGAAATGGTGTATACGAACATTTTGTTCTTTAGTGGTTTCGCGATAATCGGCAGTCCACAAGTTATCAGGATGACTGAATTCGGGTTCAAAAACAAGGCCACGATGCTTTTCATGGATTTCGGATTTGGTTGCTCGTTTGTCGCATGTATGTACACCAATAGTTTCACGTAAATCTTCCACTACAAGTGCATGATAAGAAAGCGATTTCTTTTCAGATGGATGGTCAGCAGGGTCAGAATCATTATTTTTGTTAGTGATCTTTTTTTGAACAGGACTTGAAGGTTCAGAAATGGAATCATTAGGTTTGATGTTCATCCAAGTATATTTAGCAGTATCGACAGCACGTGTGAATGGAGACACAAAAAAAACATTAGGAATTGGCGCATTTTTTGAATCAATTTGTTTTTTCCAAGCAATATTGTTACGTTTAGCTTGTTCAATTCCCAAAGGCGTCAAATCAGGATCAGGGCCCCAAACAATGTTTCCGTCTCCATTAAGTAATGACCAATGATCGTCCCATTCCTTTTCTCCATAGATTTCAATAGCCAGATTGTGGTATCCTTGACCGTGTCGAGCAACAAACAACAACTTATAAAACGTTTGGACTTGGCCATCAGAATGAAAAAATTGGCGATCGGCTTCAGCTTGAAGCTCGTTAATTTTTTTATCCAAGGCAGACCAAGAACCAGGAAGCAAAAGACCGAAATCGTGAGTCAAATAATTGAAATCGGAAGAAGAAGTAGAAGGATCATCTTGAGCAAAGATGCCCAAACCGGCAGAAGTGAATTCAAAAGGGGTATAAAAAGAATTAGAGTCGTCGTGGATATCAAAACTATTATAGTTTGAAACGGAAGAATCTATTCCGTCAAAAGTTGGTATTGTTTGCATGATTGGAACTTGATGTCTTGGAGATACAGCCAAGTTTTGTTGTTGGTGCGAAGAATGAGAAGTAGAAAGACTTGAAGAACCGTAGTTTGCAAACGATTTGGTGATGCGGTCGATCTCACGAGCTTTTCGAGATGGAGTGAGCAACGGTTCATAAACCATGTCATTATAATAATTGGTATTATTAATACTGCTGGGATTGTTTGTGTTGGTATTTTTGGAATAGTGAGACGATTTTTTGGACTGCTTGAAATGAGTGACAATCCATATCACCAAAACCAGTGCCAGGCATGTCGCCACACAGGAAAAAAACACGATTGGAGGAATCGGGTGCGTTTTCATTATTTCATTTATTTTAGTGGTTTTTGTTTGTTTTATATCAAAGTTTACAAAGAAAACGCGGATTCAAGTTCCAGGAGTGAAAGTTTATGTTGAGGACAAAAAATAAATGTCTTGTAATACATGTTGTAATGTCACACTTTCAGCCGTTTGTGTAAGTTTTGTGAATGTTGTTTAGAAACTATATATACTATCATGTGACTATACTATTTTTTACAAACAAACCGATTTTTAACCAATCAAATTGTTGAAATCCACAACTCCAGAACCGGATCCTGATTTTTAACCATATTCAGGTTTTTCCCCGCTCCAGCAAACCTCAATTGAATCTTGACCCGAGTCCTTTCCTCATATTTCCGACCAAAACCACTTTAAAATTGATCCGTGCTCCCCGCCAGGTCCCGTCACTGCTTAAACACTTTTCCTGGCGCTTCCCCGCGTGAAGCTTGTACCTGTCAGGTGCTGTTCAGGTGACCCTGTCACTTATTCCGGTTCTCCAGACTCGTCTTGGCTTTTCGGGCCTTTAGCAATCGCCAATCAAATCAAGCTGTTTATTATAGCGAAATATACAGAAATACTTGGTTTGATTTAGCGTTTTGTCCCCTCCCCGCACGTCCAATCGGCGCTGGCCCGAATCATGTCACGTGCACGCGGCTGGCCGACCCCACTTTTGGACCAAAAGCCTATTTAAACCAACCCAATTGCAATATCGGACATTCATTTCTTTTAACTATTTTATATTCTTAATCAAACTAATTTTATCTCATAACTATATATTTATTACTATCCAACATGACAACTCCCGTAGTCGCTGAAGCTCACAATATTACCAAATATCCTCCTCCTGCTGAGTTTCGACAAAATCATCCTACTGCTCCTCACCTAAATGATGTTTCTCATTATGAGGAAATGTACAAGGAATCCATCACTGAACCTGAAAAGTTTTTTGGCAACCTTGCACGAGACCTTTTGAGCTGGTCAAAGGATTTCAGTACTGTTAAGAATGGTGGATTTATCAATGGCGATGCTGCCTGGTTTCTTGAAGGTGAGCTCAATGCTTGTTATAACTGCGTTGACCGTCACGCTATCAAAAACCCTGACAAAGTTGCCATCGTTTATGAAGCTGATGAGCCTGGCAAAGGCAGAAACGTTACTTATGGCGAATTGCTGCGCGAAGTTTCTAGAGTCGCCGCAGTTCTCACTTCTTTTGGCGTCAAAAAAGGTGATACTGTCGCTGTCTATTTGCCAATGATTCCCGAAGCTATCATCACACTCTTGGCAATCACTAGAATTGGAGCTGTTCATTCTGTTGTTTTTGCCGGCTTTTCTTCTGGTTCTCTTCGTGATCGTATCATTGATGCCGACTCTCGTGTCGTCATTACTGCTGATGAGTCTATGCGTGGTGGCCGCGTTATTGAAACCAAAAAGATTGTCGACGAGGCTCTCAAGTCTTGTCCAAATGTCAAACACACTCTAGTTTTCAAACGCACTGGTAACAAATCAATTCCTTGGACTGAAGACCGCGATTACTGGTGGCATGAAGAAGTTGACAAGCATCGTCCTTACTTTCCTCCTGTGCCTGTCAACTCTGAAGACCCAATCTTTCTTCTCTACACTTCAGGATCTACTGGTTCTCCTAAAGGTGTGGCTCATGCTACTGCTGGCTACCTTTTGGGTGCCGCTTCTACTACTAAATATGTCTTTGATCTCCATCCTGACGACATTCTCTTCACTGCTGGCGATGTTGGTTGGATCACTGGCCACACTTATGTTTGCTACGGCCCTCTTCTTCTTGGTGCTACCACTGTTGTGTTTGAAGGCACACCAGCCTTTCCCAACTTTTCCCGTCTTTGGGACATTATTGATGCACACAAAGTTACCCAATTTTATGTCGCACCCACTGCTCTTCGTCTTCTGAAACGTGCCGGTCTTGACTGGATCCACCACGATCTTTCAACGCTTAGAACTCTTGGTTCTGTTGGTGAACCAATTGCTCCTGATGTGTGGGAATGGTACAATGACAATATTGGTAAAGGCAAGGCTCACATTTGTGACACTTACTGGCAGACAGAAACTGGGTCACACATTATTTCACCAATGGCTGGTGTTACTCACACCAAACCTGGTTCTGCGTCTTTCCCTGTGTTTGGCATTGACCCCGTCATTATTGATCCTGTTAATGGACATGAGCTCAAGGGTAATGATGTTGAAGGTGTGTTGGCCATTAGATCTCCTTGGCCTTCTATGGCTCGCACTGTTTGGAACTCTCACAAACGATACATGGACACTTACTTGAACCCGTATCCTGGTTACTACTTTACAGGTGACGGCGCAGGCCGAGACCACGAAGGATATTACTGGATTAGAGGTCGTGTTGATGACGTTGTCAATGTTTCTGGCCACAGACTTTCGACTGCAGAAATCGAAGCTGCATTGATTGAGCATCCAAATGTTGCTGAAAGTGCAGTTGTGGGAATTTCCGACGACTTGACAGGACAAGCCGTTAATGCATTTGTTGCACTTAAAACGAAACCAGCCGATGTTGCGCTTGTGAAAAAGGAACTCATTTTACAGGTTCGCAAAACAATTGGACCATTTGCTGCGCCAAAGAATGTGTTGATTGTTGAGGACTTGCCAAAAACTAGATCTGGCAAGATTATGAGACGTATTTTGAGAAAGGTTTTGTCTGGAGAAGAAGATCAACTTGGAGACATTTCAACCTTGTCAAACCCCGAAGCAGTTACAAATATCATTGCTGTCGTCAAAGCAGGAAGAAAGTAAATAGAAATTAAATACATAAAATAAATACAGAGTTTTTTAAAAGATGTCTTTGTGAATTGAATCGTCATGATCGTCAAGATAAAAAAAAAAAAAAAAAGCAATCACAACAGTATAAATTCCACAAACTTTTATTCATTTATTCCATGTTGCAATAAGCCATTCTAAAAAATATATAATAAACATTTATATATACACAAACGTCGAATAAAAATGAATGTGTATCGTTTAGATGAAGATCAATTGCAAGAATAAAATTCAGGTTATGAACCGCTTAAAAAACGAATTTCGTAAAATTCCAGCAGTTGAAAAAAAAAAAGAAAGAAAGAAGAAGAGAAAGAAAAGGGGGTGATTAAATATTGATAATTTGGCAAGGTAACTTGATATCTTCACAATAAATCTTTATTTATGTTTGGTATAAACCAATCTAAAATCAAAATCTACACCGATTTCTACAACCATTAACCAAAAAATGTATGTACACGCATATATTTCACAAAAAAAGCCAAAAACTATAAACAAATATTAAAATATAAACATTTCAATGTTTAGAGTTGATGACTTGAAATTTGCGTAGCATGCACGCTAGAAAGTTTGTTCAGATATTCCAATACAATGAGCCAGTCTAAAATATACCTCTTTGACACCAATTTTAGATTATATATAGAATAATCTAAAAAAAAACAGTGCATCGTTTAGACGAATTGATTGCAAAAATATCATAAATTAAAAGCCCTAGTGATTGCAGAACACCGTACAATCTTGAGAGAAATCCCAAGAGAAAAAAAAAGAGAAGAGCTGTTTTTATATGGTTTGACGAATGTAGACAGGGTGATCAATACCCATGACAAGAAATCACAATTTCAATTAAATAAAACCAACTAGGTCAAAAAATGTGATTGTTCTAAACAAAAATCTCGATAAAGTCTTATAACCCATATTGACAAATACAAAAAAGAGACATGGCCGGGTAATTTGTATTTATTTATATGTATAACAGCCGTATCATATATCTTATCTGATCTAAATGGCGTTTGAATCGCCAAATGGATTATCTTCGTCTTCTTCTTCTTCTTCAGAATCAGAATACTTGTTTGGCCTTTTATTCAATCTATCATTTCTTGCCAACCCGTTTCCACTATTGTTTCCACTACTGTTTCCAACATTGAGATGCTGCATTCTATCGGCTTCAACTTTCCAATCATCTCCTTCATAATCCGAGCCTTCAGAATCAGAATCATAGTCTGGGGGTCTTGACATTTCGTCATACTTTTTGAGCGCAGTTATAAGTTCTTCATTTGCGTGAATCAAGGGTCCCAAGAACTCATCTGATTCAATAGAATGAATGTATCGCAAAATAGTTTTGCGCAAGGCGCGACACTTTTTGAACCCATCGGTGGCCGCCTTGTTTTCCGTAGACAACTCGCGTTCCCAGTTGATACGAGTCAAAGCGTTGATCAGGTTTGTAGAAGCGGCACCGCTTTCTGCAAGCGCCTTTTGAATAAGAGGACGCTCTTTGGTAAGATTGATTTTGGGCATCGGTGCTGGTGTACCTTTTTTGGAGGACCGTTGTTTTGTAGACCTTTTGGGCATCGACGGCTTTGCAGAACTTGGAGGAATAGGAGGTGGACGATGGCCTCTAGACGATCCTTCACCAGAATTATTATAATTATCATTGTCATCATCATCATCAGAATTATTGTTGGAATAATTTCTTGAACGGCTACCACGTGGTCTATTTCTTTCTTCATCTTCTTCTTCGTCTTCTTCAAGATCACGAATATCGTTTGACAAATACTTTGGTTGAGGCCTAGGCTTGCGGACTCGAGCAGGCACCTGTTTATAAAGATTGGCCAAATGCTGATATCCTTTAACACCTTTAAAAGTCCGGGCCCATCCAATATACATATCCTGTGCTTTTTTACGAACATTGCTGTTAACGGTCGTGTCATTAACAAGAAATCGTAATCTTTCTAAAAGGTTTTCGTCATTGTATAATGGAGTCAACTTGTTGCCGCCATTTTGAACCAAAGCGTCAAGAATCTTTTTTTATTTTTTTTATGGTTAGTTTGTTTTTCAACAGTGTGTATCATGTTACCATGATTTTTTATTTTTATTTTTTACATACAGTAAGAGCACGCAATTGTTGGTGTGGAGTGCCATATTTTAACTTTTTGCGAATAGCACGCGCAGCTTCAGTTGGACTATGAATGATGTTAGTATTGATGATAACGACAGCAATAGCATGAGACTTACCCACTCATTTGAATGGTTATGATTTCCATCAAATCTACAATATCACCCACATCATCTTCAGGATACTGATTACCAGTTAATCGTTCAATTGTCGTGGTGACTGCAGTGTATGGCTTCTCTGATAAAAAACCCATTGAAAAAACCAACAACTAACAAAATATAAACGAGATGAAAACAATTCAAAAACAAGAATTTGCGAGTTTAGAATCAATCAGTTGAAAAAGTGGTGGCTGGAGACAAAGCACGATTTCAGTTAACTTTTATTGTGATAGAGATTAAGAGCCAGATGAGGTAATTGCTGAGTAATGATTATATAATAATACAGTGAAATTACACTCAGTGTAACAATCAATCGTCATTGAGTCACAAATGAAATCAAAAAAAAGTGAAATTAAATTTCGATTCCAAATTCTTTCAATTGAAAACATATCAATATCTGGAAAAAAAATACAAAAAAAAGAAAAATGTCATTTGGAATCACGAAATCAGTATTAACAATCCAATCACACGTAGTCCACGGCTATGTTGGCAATAAAACTTCTACATTTCCATTACAAGTATTGGGCTGGGATGCAGATGTGCTCAACACAGTGCAGTTGTCTAATCATACAGGGTATGGCAAGATTTATGGACAAAAGCTCAGTGCTGACGAGATCTGGACGCAGTATGAAGGATTGGTTAATATTGGAATGGATCAAGAGTATGATGCAGTGTTGACTGGATATGTGCCTAGTGCAAAGGGTACAGAAACTGTGTGCAAGATTGCAAGAGATATTGTTGAAAAGCGTGAAAAAACAAATAATAATAACAATAACAATGTTTATTGGATTTTGGATCCAGTTATTGGAGATCATGGTCGGTTTTATGTTAGTGAAGACGTTATTCCGGTATATCGAGAGACTTTAAAAAGTGGATGTGTGACAGCAATTACACCCAATCAATTTGAAGCCGAGATATTGGCAGAAATGGAAATCAAGACTAAAGAGGATGTTTTGAAAGTTCTTGAAAAGTTTCATACCATTTATAAAGTTAAGCATGTTGTGATTACATCTTTGAAACTTGAAGGAGAAGAAGACAAGATTTGGAGTGTCGGCTCAACATTTGATAAAGAAGTTGAAATCGAACCTTTTTATTATGAATATCCATCACTCAATGCATACATTACAGGAACTGGCGACTTGTTTGCAGCAATATTGGTTGACCGATTACACAAGTATTTACAGCTTGAGAAACAAGAAAGAGAAAAGCCTAGTGACGACGCCAAGATTGGATTAGGCAAAGATTCAGCACTTTCTCATGCACTTGGAGAAGTATTGGGAGTCGTGCAGGCTGTGATCAAACGAACGTTGGAAAATCCCAGAGTGAAGGGGGCTGCAGCAACAGGGGGAGTCTACGGTAACGTTGAATCCATGAAGAATTCAGAGTTGAGATTGATTCAATCCATTGATTTGTTTCCAAAGACAGAGACTCCGTATGAAGCGCACAAGTTTTAGTTTTGACCAATATACTAGTAATGAACACTAATAGTGGCTAATATCCAAATATCAAACCGTTTAAAAGCGACTAAAAGACAATAAAAATACCCCAGATTTGAAATCATTAAATCCATTACAAGAGGCTAATTTCCATTGGCTAAAGATAAAAACCAAACTATTTGTTTACAATTGTGAATCACGATTCTTTTTTTTTGTTTTATAAAAAATAAAAAATCATGATATCTTCTTCTTCTTCCTAATTCTTTCTTTTCAGGCATTTCCAATAAAAAAATATCTTTTTTAGTCCAACCAGCAACTCCTTTCATTCCAATTCTTCCAATACTTTTGGATCTGTACCATCGGCTACAACAATGCACCAAACCATTTCCAAACCATTTTCTTTTCCTTTTCCTTCTTCTTCTTCTTCCAACCCTTTAATGAAACCAAAAACTTCTTCTTCTTCCATGATAGCTCAAAACAACGGTCTTGCGGATTGGCCTGAACTAGAAAAGTCGTTGGCACGGCTTGCTAAAGCCCACATCAACTCGCTCAAACCGGTTTCTGCAATCACTTTGGTCGCTTGGGCATCTGACCTTTATTCCCAGCTATACCATGAAGACATCAAACACAATGATGTCGAATCTTTATCATCAAAACCACCCTCCGATCCAACGCCTTCGTCTTCATTCCCTTCGGTCGGCTGTTTACAACCTCCGCTGCCTATAATCGAACACAAAACATCGCATGCGGCTAGACTGCATGACACTGTATTGCCAACTTTTGACTTATTTGACAGCTCATTTGATTCACCAAGTCAAGACAAAAACAGTAACAACGATGATATTGACAACAGGTCTTTAAACTCGTTTCAATACCCCAAAAACATGTTGTTACGACGAAGTGAATGGATTCGTGAAGACTATTTTGATTATTTGGTAGATATTGATACTCATGATGAAGATGTAGTTTTGGATTTTACAAAAGTTGTTAATAACTTGTCCATCACCAACTCAACCCAAAAAGACCTTGATTCTTTAGACTCGTCAAAAGAGCAAACAACCCAAAACAAAACTCTTGGTGAGTCTCGGGCGGATGAAGCACTCGAACGTTTCCATGTCTCACGAATTCCCAGCGATGACGAAATGTATAGTACAGCATTGTTTAGCCACCAAGGCAGCAGCAATAGCAGTACACAGTGTTCAAGTATGGTTGACGATTATGACTCAGAAAACCATTTAGACAATAATACAAAGTTTATTGGCTCTTTACGCACGAGACAATGTCTAACTTATTCGCCAAAAAGCTTATTTATTCAAACAAAAGAAAACAAAAGCAACAATAATAATACCAACATCGAAAACAACCAAATCCAAATGAATTTGAATTACAACTCAAACGGCACCGTTTCCAAAGTTCCGCACTTTACTGTCGAAATGATTCACCGATTTGCTAAAATGAACAATGTCAACTTGACACCCGATAATTAATTTTTAATATACTAATATATATAATAACTTTTTAATTTAAAATCTTGAACTAAACCGACTCAAGCCTGTAAAAAAGACACACACGTGACAAGTTACCAAAAACGGATAACGTTTACAAAACAAGAATTTCAAGTCATTTCATTAATTCTCTTGTTTTTATTATTTTATGAAAAACCAACAAAACAGCATCAATGCTGAAACACGTCATATGCAACAACGTCAACAAGTCATGAGAAAAAACCCACATGTCATGAGACACACGAAAACGAGTTGGCTAGTTTTAACCTGGAATTCACAAAATATCATCATCACCAATAGAAATGAATGACAGCATAGAAACTCAAGATCAGAATCAACACATATCAATCCACAATAACGTTATTAACGTTGATGCATCATGGCACCTGTCTAATTCGCACTCACCATCGTCTTTTTATTTTACTTCTTCTTTTCTGTCTTTCACGTGGACCTAAATGAGGGCAGCATTGCAGTCTTAATTTCTTACAATTTCATGCTTAATTTTTTGGCGTCTATTCAAGCACAGTAACATTGGTTTTGTCATAATCTAACCCTTTTCTCTCGTTTATTTGTTTTTTTCTCCTTTTTTTCTTTCTTCTTTTGACCATTCATACTATAAAATAATAAACATACTTTCATTCTATCATGTCTGAAAAACTTGACGATAATGATGATGATATGGCCTTGCCACAGGTGGGTCCTCTTTCCTTTTCATCTTCTAATTCTAATGAAAATGCATCTAATGCTTTTGGCCGTCGTGGTCCTTTGAAATCCCCTTCAACTCCTAATCCTGCTGGTCCTTTGGCCACTTCTTCTGCAAAAAACTCTCCAGTATCTAATTTAAAACCTGCTTTTAAACAAATTGATGAAAAAGATGAAAAAAACAATATTCATCATCATCAATTACCTTCATTACACCTTTCTAATGAATTTGATGACAAGAACATTTTACCTTTATATTCTAAATCTTCTTCAAGTGAATCTTCGTCTCATAGATCTTCACCTCAAAGTTCCCCTGCTACTACAAAATTCTTTGTACCCGCTACAAAAAAACAGTTTTG
>JAJLVH010001166.1:0-10307 GCA_030570155.1 Magnusiomyces magnusii
ATGGTCCTAGAACAAATCCCACTCAATGCTTCCCAAAATTTAATCGTCTGGTCATATCCACTAGACACCAAAATCACAGACATGTCCGATTCTTGCAAAGTTTCCATTTTTGTATCGATAAAAATAAATTAAAAATAACTACACTCACTAGTAGAAAAAAAAAAAAAAAAAAAACACTTTTAAAAAAGATTTATAAAAAAAAACCCAAACCCTTAGACATTGAGCATCACAAGCATCACCAATGGACAAACCACCAAAGCTGCAACCAACAAATTACGCAATGGTTCATTATTCAAATCCTTCAATCCAAATGAAAAATTGACACTAACATCCTTTTCTTCTTCTTCTTTATCATCTTCGGCTCTATTCTTAGCCAAAGTCTTGTTGGAACCATTGCCAGCCTTGACTTTACTACCTTTAGACAACTTATCGCTACCAACAGCTTCAGCCTTAAAACTAGAATACAAATGCATCTCCTTCCATGGATTCTGCTTAGGCATAGGATCCTTCCAATAATTGGTAATCTCCAGCTTTTTATTTCCAAGTTCCTCTTGTTCCACAGTCAAAATAGTATGCTTTGTTTCATTCAACTTGACATCAACATATTGTCCAAACTTGGCATCTTTAACACCATTCTTTAAAACTTCAGGTAATGGACACTCGGGAACAGCATTAATAGTATTCAATCCAGCATAATTCTTTTTACATTTACTTGGTCGAACAACTTCTTTATCCTTTGCAAAGTCATAATGAATTTCAGTCATATTGTACTGAACCTTCAATGTATCATAATCAACCATCAATTGAGCAACTCCACCTTCCAAAATTTCCACCAATCCATAATTATTAGGTTCTTGAACAAATTCATAAATCAAACCTCCAGAAAACACATTAGTCATCTTTTCAGAATACACAGCTGCAACTTCTTGAAACAAACGAGGCATAACAGCATTACAGCCATATTCAGACAAAAAGATTGGTAAAGCATAATCTTCATAATCTCTAACCAAAACATCAAAACCCGAAGTTTCAAAAGTTTGATGCCCACACCATTGATAAGAATTAACGCCATAAAAATCAACAGCAGTGTCTTCGTCACCACACTCCATATATTTAGCAAGAGATACACGGAAACGCAAATCGTCTGCAGCCGAGTAGCCAACAGGAATGACACGAGGGGCAACATTCTTCATGTAAACATGCATGTCACGGACAATAGCCTTCAAGTAATGAGGACTTTCCTTTGCCGAAATGTCGTCATTAATAACCTCGTTACCGGCAAAAAAGGCCAAAGTGTTGTTATAAGCAGCAAACTGGTGAACCACCTTCAAAATGTGGTTAACATAGTTAGGGTTATAAGTAGTCCAAGGTTCATAACGATTCAAAGATTGACCCGGTTTAGGAGAGTTAACGTCAAGAACCAAATAAATACCGGCATTAGCCATCATAGTCATGCATTCATCGTGATTCAAATCTGGGTTAACCGAGTAAACGCGAACGGTATTTACACCCAATTGTTGAAACAAAAAGACATCACGAGCACAGGCTTGAGAATCCGAGAGGGGATCCCAAGTACCATCAAAGCCAGCAGAACCACCAGGTTGATAATCGACACCTTTAATGAAAAAAGGTTCTTTAGTGACGGAATCAAAAAAGTGGCGACCTTTAATTTCAATAGGATTGACAGCAGCAAGAATTGAATGAGCAAATAGCAACAAGCCAGTAGAGATTGAAGTAGAGAGTTTCATTTTGGATTAAAACTTGTTTTTTTTAGATGTATGGTATATAAAAGCAGAGAAAGCGATTGATGTAGGAATAGAAAGAGAATACATTGGAGGCTTTTTATAGACTACGGAATTGGATTTGAGAGTTACAAAAGTGGTGATGGGCCTTGATGAATGGTTTTAGGAGGTTGGATCACAAAAGAGATGTTGTGGAGGTAGTTACAAGTGAAGTGTAACTAGTATAAAAGTTAAGACTTTGCACTTAGGACTTATACTATATGCACAAGCGTCTCAGAATCTGTAACACATTTTGACATGACACATTTTGACATGACAAAATCTCTTACACCTCCTTTCTACAAAATACTTTTATTATTTTTTATTTTATTTTTTTTCACCCTTTATCCAAAACCAATTTAAAAATTAAAAATTAAATTGAAATTTCAAATAAAATTGAAATTAAATCGACGTCAAACTTTTTATGAACCTGTCAACCATCAATTGAAGTCTTTTTAAATGAGTATGAATTCGAACGACTCGTCATCGACGTCGTCTTGTTCAGTTTCGAGTTCTTCTTCTCCTAATACAAGTCGTAGTAATAGCACTCACCTTAAATCTCTAATGACCAACTCTATGACGAATGGTCAAGGTAAGAAAATCGTCATTACTATCTATTGTCAAAACTAACAATTTCATTTAGGCCTTCAAGAAGGTATCACTTTCAGCAGCCAAAACCAGTTATACACAACCCCTTTAGACACCAACAGGTCTCAAACAACAATCATTGATACAGACCCTTCTTCTGAAGAGGATACCAACAATGACGATTATGATAACAGTATTTTTGAAGAATACGAATCGTCTCCTGTAAATGTCCGTTCTTCATTTTCCCAATCCCTTGCTGATTCCCAAACACCAACTACTTTAAGATTTCCAAACAATGTAAATCTTGAACAATTGTCTTCTCCTGCTTCTGTCAAAACAACGGTTCCTAGTTCTCCTCAATATGGTACAGCATCTTCAACTATACCTTCTCATATTCAATCGTCTTCAACGGTTAAATCTAGCCCATCTCCACAAACTCCTTATCATAATCGCTTGTCTAAACAACGGTCATCTCCTTCAACATCTAATACTCCTCCTATTCCTTTAAAGAGTGCTGACCGTACACCTATTCAACATCTTTCTACTTCCTCTACTGAATCTCCTTTAAAAAATCATTCTTCAACAAAATCTTCTCCAGCTACTACCAATTCTACACCTATAGACAATCCTAAACGGAAAAGTGGCCGCGCTCGTTCAAAAACCATGAAGGGTGTTTTAAGTAATATTGTTAGTAGTATGCGAGGTAATACCAGTTCAGGAAATAATGAACAATTTGGAAGTCGCCGGGTTAGTGGAAATGTTGATTCTCCAATTAGTTCAATTAAAATTTCGCAGCCTTATGATATGAAGGTGGTTACTCATGTTGGAGTTGATTACGATACAGGTGAATTTACAGGTATGCCAAAGGAATGGGAAAAACTATTATCTGATAGTGGAATTAGTAAAATAGAAGCAGAACAACATCCTCAAGCTGTACGAGATGTTATGGAATTTTTTACTAGTGGAAATGCAGATCAAGAAGCTCAAGTTTGGGAAAAAATGGGACAAGCCAAAGTTCCTGGAGGAAAAAAATTGAAATTAGACACTACATCGATTCCACCGACGCCAAATGTTGTTACGCCATCTTTGGGGCCTGGTGGTAGTGGTGGTGGAGATTATTTTTCGTTTAATCATAGACCAGCACCTTCAGCACCCAAAACACCAGGATCGGTTACATCATCTAATGGACATAATTCTGAAACACCAGGATCAATTAGATCACGATCTAATAGTATTATGGATTCTTTTAAAAGAAAAGATTCGGGAACGAGATCGCGGTCTAATAGTGTTAAAGATCTTGCAAGTTCATTAAGAAAACGGTCAGATAGTAATAAGGATGTACCACCTGCATTACCATCGTTACCAGGCGTTACCAATTTTGTGCCTACAAGACCAGCACCCAAACCACCGAGTCCAAAAACATCGACACCGATAGTTGATGAAGATATTAAAAGTCCACAATCACCAGCTCCTCCTAGACCACCACCAGCACCACCACTTGGAGTGCCATCAGTTCGTAGTAATCGAGAACAACAAGACCAATCATCTAGCAGCGTTGGAGATGCACCACCGGGATTGTTTAGCCCACTGCAGCAACAAGTTAGTTCAGGCCAATTAAATGCTGCAGTCCGTCATGTTCCACCCATGCCTCAAGGCCCACATTTACAACAAAAGAGGTTAGAACAACAACAACAGCAACAACAGCAACAACAACAGCAACAACAACAGCAACAACAACAGCAACAACAACAACAGAAACAGCAGCAGGTTCAAAAAGAATTGGCAAAGCAACAACAACAGCAGCAACAGGAATTGTTGCAATTACAAAAGGCTACACAAGGAGCAGTTGGAGGGCCTATTCAGACAGTGTCGGCAAATAATAATGGAGCCAAAGATCCTAATGCAGCACAAAAACGACGAGAGGCTAGAAGACGTCGAGATGCGCAGGTGATTCAGCAACTGAGCAAGATTTGTAATCCAGACGATCCAACAATGCTTTATAAAAATTTACACAAGATTGGGCAGGGTGCGTCTGGTGGAGTGTATACAGCCAAGGTTGTTAGCACGAATGAAAGTGTTGCGATTAAACAAATGAATTTAGAGCAGCAGCCCAAGAAGGAGCTGATTATTAATGAGATTATAGTGATGAAGGAAAGCTCGCATAAAAACATTGTGAACTTTATAGAGTCGTATTTGATTCAGGGATATTTGTGGGTGGTAATGGAGTATATGGAAGGAGGAAGTTTGACGGATGTGGTGACGTATAATATAATGACCGAAGGACAGATTGGAGCAGTGTGTCGAGAGGTTTTACAAGGATTAGAACATTTACATTCAAAAGGTGTGATTCATCGAGATATCAAGTCGGACAATATTTTGTTGTCGATGAAGGGAGATATCAAATTGACAGATTTTGGCTTTTGTGCGCAGATCAACGAGAGTAATTCGAAAAGAACAACGATGGTTGGCACGCCGTATTGGATGGCACCAGAAGTTGTTTCGAGAAAAGAATATGGACCCAAGATTGATATTTGGTCATTAGGAATCATGACGATTGAAATGATTGAAGGTGAGCCTCCATATTTGAATGAACAACCAATTCGAGCGTTATATTTGATTGTAACGATTGGTACACCCGAGTTGAAGGATGCAGAATCGTTGTCGAACGGGTTTAGTGACTTTTTGAAGCAGATGCTGGCAGTGGATGTTGATGAACGAGCGACAGCTGGAGAATTGTTGCAACACGAGTTTTTAAAGAGCGCCGACAGCGTGAGAAACCTTGCGCCGTTGGTGAAAGCTGCGAGATTGGCCAAAATGAATGAACAAGGTCTTTGAAAAAAAACAAAAACAATAAAAACACCTTGCTGGGTTGCGAGGATTTCGCTGTAAAAAAAAAAAAAAGAAAAAAAGAAAATAATAATTTGTATATATAAATACTAGACTAGAAGACCATCCAAGACCAGCATCATCATCATCATCATCATCAACGAAATGCGATTGCTGCATCTTGGAAACATTCATTGCAAGTCGTGCGGATCAGAAATCAAAAAGGTTTTGAAGCCTTGGCTTGACATTGATCAAGTTTCTGTGTCCATGGCCGAAAAGACGGTGTTGGTGAAAAATGATGATATCTTGATTATTATTAAACGACTTTCTGAGTCTGGATTCCAGGTTTTGGATATTGACACAGTTGATCAACCAAACAGTTTGGACAGACATTTGGAGTATTGCCAGGTCTGTAGACATAATACCCGGTTCAAGGCTTTGTTTTCGGTCTCGGGCATGACTTGTGTCTCTTGTTCAAATTCTATTTGCTTTGCGGTTGAATCAAGGTTTCCAGTTTTCAAAAATGACGGTTTCCAGTTTTCGGTCGATTTGATCAACAATTCGGCAACTGCTCTGTTTGATCTCAGTTTAATCAATAACCAATCTGCTTCTTCTTTTTCAACCCAAATCCAAAATGCCATCAACGATATCGGGTTTGATGCTGAATTGGTTCATGTTGAGCCATTGAATAATATTGATGACCAAACTTCTAAAACCGTTTCTTTAGCTGTCAAAGGCATGTACTGCAATCATTGTCCTGAATCAATCAACAAGACTGTCAAATCTTTTGATTCTGTCTCTATACTTCATCCCATCTCGTTAACAAACCCAATCCTCAATATGTCCTACACTCCAAATCCACCTACTTTCACCATCCGTTCCATCATCGACTCAATCCAAGCAATCAGCCCGTCTTTTGAAATCTCTCTCGTCCATCCATTAACTCTCGAACAACGTTCCAAACTGCTTTCAAAAAAAAACAGACAAAACCTCGTGGCTCGCACCCTTTTCGTCTTTCTAATTTCAATTCCAACCTTCATTATCGGCATGGTTGCCATGTCTCCTTCTCCCATTTGGTCTAAACTTCACCAAATCGTTGGTCCCGGCAACGTTTCTTTATCCACTTGGATCCTTTTTGGTCTAGCTACTCCTGTTTATTTCTACGGTGCCGACGCTTTCCATGCCAAAGCAGTCAAGGAAATCAAAGCATTGTGGAGACCCGGTGTTTCTTATAACCACCGCTTTTTCAAGTTTGGTTCAATGAACTTGCTCATGTCTTTGGGCACCTCTGTCTCTTATTTTTCAAGCATTGGATTATTGATTTTAGATGCGAAAAAAGCAAATCCAAACAAATCAACCTCTTATTTTGATTCTGTCGTTTTTCTCACGCTTTTTCTTTTAATTGGCCGTTTATTAGAAGCCTTTTCTAAAGCCAAAACTGCGTCTGCTGTGTCTTTATTGTCTGCTCTTAAACCAAACACTACAAAGCTATACAACATTTCTACAAACTCTGATGAATCCATTTCTACAGACCTACTCGAGCACGGCGACTATATCCACATCTTGCCTGGAATGTCTCCACCAGCAGACTGTCTCGTCATTTCTGGGTCTTCTGGGTTTGACGAGTCTGCACTTACTGGCGAATCGTTTCCTATTCAAAAATGTCCAAACGACACTATTTATGCAGGCACCGTTAACATTGGCGGCCATTCAATCGTTGCCAAAATCACTAGCATTGACGGCTCATCAATGCTTGACCAAATCGTTTCTGCTGTTCGTGAAGGCCAATTACACCGTGCTCCAATCGAACGCTTTGCCGACACTTTGACCTCCATTTTCGTGCCCGTCATCACATTGCTAGCCATCCTGACTTGGATCTTTTGGTTTGTTTTGGGTGTCTCTGGAATACTATCTAATCAAAATGCTTATTCCACAACTGGCTGGGCGCTTTGGGCTGCCCAGTTTGCTGTGTCTGTGTTTGTCGTGGCATGTCCTTGTGGCATCGGTTTGGCTGCTCCAACCGCATTGTTTGTAGGAACCGGCGTGGCTGCCAAGTACGGAATCCTTGCGAAAGGAGGTGGAGAAGCTTTTCAAGAAGCTGCCAAAGTTGAGATAGTTTGTTTTGATAAAACTGGTACTTTGACTAAAGGTGGCCAACCAATAGTTACTAATGTTGAGAAATTGAGTGATGGATCAAACAAATTTGAAATTCAACAGTTGTTGATGATTGCCAATGAATTGGAAAACCATTCAACTCATCCACTAGGAAACGCAATCAAAAAGTATGTGGAAAAGAAACGTTTAGGATCCTTTTCTAAACTTTCAAACATTGAAGAAATCCCAGGACGAGGATTAAAAGCAAGACTTGAATCAAACCAACAAGTCATAATCGGAAACGAGTCCTTTTTAAAAGAATTCCAAACAGTTTTAGTTCAAAAAGACGTTGATTTGGTTCATGAATGGAAATCCGCTGGTAAATCAGTTGTAATCTTAGCAATTGAACAAATTGAACAAAAAAATAAATATATACCTGAACTAGCATTTGCAATCCAAGACGAAATACGAAAAGAGTCAGCGGCAGTGGTTTCTACATTACAACAAATGGGAATTTCAACTTGGATGATTTCCGGCGATAACCAAACTACTGCCGAAGCTGTTGCTGAAAAAGTCGGAATCGACAAATCCCAAGTCATTGCTGGCGTTTTACCAAAAGAAAAGGCAGATTGGATAAAAAAGTTGCAATTGAGTAAAAACGAACCTACAGAAACTGACCATCTCATTCCAGAATCTTTAATAAACATCAATCAAACAGTCGTGGCTATGGTTGGTGATGGTATTAATGATGCACCTTCTTTGGCAGCCGCCGACATTGGAATTGCAATAGGTTCTGGTTCAGATATTGCCATGAACACTGCCAAATTCGTCTTACTCTCATCATCATCGTCTTCATCCACATTGACTTCTATTCCAACTTTGTTTGATTTGTCTAA
Source organism: Magnusiomyces magnusii (assembly GCA_030570155.1). Lineage (NCBI taxonomy): Eukaryota > Fungi > Ascomycota > Dipodascomycetes > Dipodascales > Dipodascaceae > Magnusiomyces > Magnusiomyces magnusii. The sequence continues at coordinate 8,186 of JAJLVH010001166.1, forward strand.
AATCATTTTACGTCGTGTTCAATTCAATTTTGCTTGGGCATTGGTATACAATATTTGTGCAGTTCCTATTGCAGCTGGAGTCTTTTATCCCTTCACTCATGACTTGCTGGATCCTGTTTGGGCATCACTAGCAATGGCATTAAGTTCAATCAGCGTCATCTCTTCATCTCTCTTACTCAAATACTATCAACCGAAACCAATCATCAATCACCTCTTAATGACTTATGGAAAAGACAAGACCAAAAAGATTTCTAGTAATGGATCAATTTAATATATATATATCTTTATAATTTAATAAATAAAAATTCATAATTCATTAATTGTACACTTTTTTATATACAAGTTTATTTCTTGCCCTGGTTGGCAACGGCAGCAGCACCAGCGGCAGCAGCTTCGGGGTCAAGGTAGTAAGAAGGCTTAGTGGGCTTGAGTTCATCGTCAAGCTCGTAAACCAAAGGAATACCAGTAGGAATGTTCAAACCAGCAATGTCCTTGTCGGAAATGCCGTCAAGGTGCTTGACAAGAGCTCTAAGAGAGTTGCCGTGAGCAAAGATGATGACGGTCTTGTTGTCCTTAAGATCCTTGGAGATATCAGAATCCCAGTAAGGCAAGAGTCTGTCAATGACAAGCTTCAAGGACTCAGTCTTGGGGAGATCGCTCTTAGGAACGTTCTTGTAACGACGGTCGTTGGTTTGAGCGTACTTGTCGTCGTCAGCAATAGGAGGAGGAGGAACATCGAAAGAACGTCTCCAGGTCATGAATTGTTCTTGACCGTACTCTTTAAGAGTTTGGGCCTTGTCCTTACCTTGGAGAGCACCATAGTGACGCTCATTCAAACGCCAGTGACGCTTAACGTCAAGGTACAAGAGATCAGCCTTGTCAAGAGCAATGTTGCAGGTTTGGATAGCACGAGAAAGCTTGGAAGTGTAAACAACATCAGGAACAATCTTGGATTGGACAAGAAGTTCACCAGCTCTGGCAGCCTCCTTTTCACCGACGTCAGAAAGACGGACATCAACCCAACCAGTAAAGAGGTTCTTTTCGTTCCAGTCAGACTGGCCGTGACGAACAAGAATAAGAGTGTGAGTCATTTTAAAATAGTTTTAAAAGTGGTTTGAAAAGGTCAATTGTAATTGAGATGATCTAAAGAATCAAATGATTGATGGTTTAAAAAAAAGAAGACTTTTAATAGGAATTTCAAAGGTTTATATATTCGTCAAAAAAAAAGAGGGACCAAGACATTCGATTTTATTGAGGTGGACCAATGTTAAGCGATGTGGGTGACGGTTCAATGCATTCCGCAAAAATATCGTGACGCTAAAGGATCACGTTACCTCAATTAGAGTTGATTAGGTAACAATTGGTAATAAAAGATTAGTAACTATCTGTTATAGTTTATTAATAATTAAGTAATTTGCCACAACAAAACAAAAGTAACAAAAGTCAAAATTTTCAGTTTTTCAATTGATTTTTTTTTATTTGTTTATTTCCGTTTTTTGACGTTCAAAACCAACTACAAATTAAAAAAAGTTAAAAGTAAAATGGACCAAAACAAGCAAAATAACGACGGGAAACCCACGTTTTCATTCACCACGCCGTCAAATTCATTGTTTGGCGGCGACAACAATACCAATAAACCTGCATTCACTGGATTTGGATCTAATTCATTGTTTGGGTCGTCAAGTGCTTCAAATACTTCAGCTACAAATGGCAATGAACCTGCTAAACCTCTTTTTGGACAGGCTGGACAGCCTTCGTTATCTTTGGATGCAGCGAAACCAAAAGATTCAACCCCAAATTCGCTTTTTGGTGCCAAATCTGCTCAACCATCTGGCGGTCTTTTTGCCAACAGTACATCTAATGCTAGCAGTGCTCCTGCTACAAGTACGCCTTTTTCATTTGGTGCTAAGCCTGAAGAAAAGAGACCTGCTTCAACTTTTTCATTTGGTGGTAAACCTGAAGAAAAGAAGCAAACTAATTCACTTTTTGGAGCTAAACCTGAAGAAAAAAAACCTGCTTCAACCTTTTCATTTGGTGGTAAACCTGAAGAAAAGAAGCAAACTAATTCACTTTTTGGAGCTAAACCTGAAGAAAAAAAACCTGCTTCAACCTTTTCATTTGG
>JAJLVH010001168.1:0-10302 GCA_030570155.1 Magnusiomyces magnusii
GACTGGATCAACTGGCTGTGAAAAAGTTTTTCGTTGAACGAGTCGTCGAAAAACTCGATGCGACGAGGGTATATAAAGTCATTAGAAGTTTTCATGAGTGGTTTTTATTCTTGATCAAAAAGGTTTGAAAGGTTTGAAATGTTTGAAAGTTTGATAAACGTGTGATTAGTCAGCTTTTTTTTTTTTCTTTTTCTTTTATTTCAACCTTTTCAACCTTTTCAACCTTTTCAACCTTTTAAATTCATTTGAATTTATCATCAAAACCATCATCCCCGTCAATCATTATTAAAAATGACCACTTCTCCTTCTTTATCCGAAATCAAAGACACACTTCGCCAGAAGTTGCGCCAATACCCCGATTTCCCATCTAAGGGCGTCTTGTTTGAAGACATTATGCCTATTTTCCGCGATCCTGCTGCTTTCCAGCTTTTGATTGATGGTTTCAAGCTTCATATGGCTCAGAAGAAACTCAAGGTCGATGCCATCATCGGTCTTGATGCTCGTGGTTTCATTTTCGGTCCAGTCATTGCTCTTCAACTTGGAATCCCTTTCATTCCTGTTCGTAAGGCTGGTAAGCTTCCTGGTGAGACTGTTCAAGTCACTTATACCAAGGAATACGCCAAAGACACGTTTGAAATGCAAGCCGATGCCATTTCCAAGGGCCAATCTGTTGTGATTGTCGACGATATCATTGCCACTGGTGGATCTGCTGCTGCTGCCGGCGATCTTGTTACTAAACTTGATGGTGAAGTTGCTGAATATTGGTTCCTTCTTGAACTTGATTTCCTTAAAGGCAGAGACAAATTGAATGCTCCAGTTTACACTCTTCTTAGTGGCCAACCTGAAAAGCTCGAGTCCTGATTGGTTATTATTATATATAATATATATAGACGTATAAAATAGACTTTCCAATGAAACTTTCTTATCTAGTTCAAACCAGCCAAACTGGTGTCGTTCACATGACAACTTTTTCCTACAAAACAGAAAATTCACCACCACCAAACCTTCGCTTCAACCATCGTCACCACAGGATTCCAGATTCTCGCCAATGCCGTTCAAAGGCCATAAAGTCAAGTTTCTTTCGCTTCTGCCGTCCGGCAGCTCAGAACCGCAAACGGAAGCCTCTGATCCGCCGTCTTCTTCGTCATTCACGCAACTCGTCAAGTCTTCTTTGGCTATTGGATCACGAAGTAGGTCTTCTTCGCCTTCTGGGTTAGAACGACATTCAAATCCTTCTGTTTCTTCTTTGAATTCTATTTCTGCTCTTTCTACTGAAAGCCTTAAAGGTTTGAAATCGGCAAATCATAACAACAACAACAGCAGTACAAACAACAATTCCCGTCATCACCACCATTCTAGCATTCTAGGTGCAATCAGAGGTATTCCTTCTTCATCTTCATCATTATCGTCATCATCTAATTCTCATAATAAACACCGATATACCCGATCTGCAATCAATATCGATGTTGCTCCAGCATCGTCGTCATCTGAAATCTCTTCAGCTTGTACTGCTACTTCCGAACCATCTTCAGCTTCATCATCATCATCTTCTTCTTCTTCCGTTTCAAATCATCGTAGAAACCAGTCAGCCCTCGGTTCTTCATCTACATCCCTTAAACACGATATCCGTCACCAACTTTCAAAATCTTCGCTTTCAAACAAACCCCAGTCTCAACCTCCAAAATCGCCTCCTCTGTTTGCTGCATCTTCAAGATTCCCTCAATCTCTCAACGGCAATGTTTCAGCTGGCTCAAAGCAACCTTTAAAACAAGACGCTCACCATTCTGGCGTGACTCACAGCAGGCATTCTTCCTTAAATTCTTCACAACACAAACCTTATACCACTTCTTCTTCTTTAAGATCTCCTCCTTTGACTGCCATAGCCGATAACGACTCTCAACCACAACAAAACCTCCAACCACCTGCTCTTATCACACACCGTATCTCAAAACACGCTGCTACAACTCCGTCAAGTCCCATGTTGGAAACTCCACCAAGTCATCCAACTTCTTTGTCTGTTCCATCGAGTCCAAACTCATTGGTTGTCAAAGAAACAAACAAGGTTGTTATTTCAAATGATCCGGTCTCTGGAAGAAAGTTTTTAAACAAGTATGAGATCATACGTGAACTTGGCCGAGGTCAGCATGGTAAGGTTAAATTAGCAACCGATACTGAAACAGATGAGCAAGTTGTAAGTATTTATCAATATTTATATTTAAACTATTTTCTAACTGATTCTTATTTTTATTTTTTTAGGCAATCAAAATTGTTGATCGGCTTGGGAAACCAAGGTTAGGAAGATCGGCTGCCGCCCAATCACACGAAGATAAAGTTCGTCAGGAAATCGCAATCATGAAAAAATGCCATCATCCCAATGTGGTTAGACTTATTGAAGTTCTTGATGATTCTTCTAAAAAAATCTACATGGTGTTGGAATATCTTGAAAAAGGCGAGATTCATTGGCAAGATAATGATGGTCAACCTATTATGACTCTTGACGAATCTCGCGATGTGGCCCGTGATGTAGTTTCAGGCTTGGAGTATCTTCATTTTCAAGGCATTGTGCACAGAGACATCAAACCCGCCAACCTTTTGCGCGACAAGGACGGCAATGTCAAAATATCTGACTTTGGCGTATCGTACGCAAGTAATCTTGACGGCGAAACTAACGATGAGCTCGAGCTGGCAAAGACTGCTGGTACACCTGCATTTTTTGCACCAGAACTGTGTGCAACAACTGCTCCAGACGGTGGACCTCGTTCACCTATTACCAACAAAATTGACGTATGGGCTTTTGGCGTGACGCTCTTTTGTCTTGTTTTTGGAAAACTGCCTTTCAGCGCCGAAAACGAGTTTGAGTTATTCGATGTCATTTCAAGTGATCCACTTGTGTTTCCAGACGAGGTTCCTGTATTTCCAGTTCCTAGAAAAAAAAGAGGCTTTCATTCCATTTTTTACAACGTTAATGACGATTTGATGGAAGAGCCGCTGGACGAAAATGTCAAAACAGAGCCTGAAGAAAGCAAGCAGGAAGAACCAGTTCCTTTACCCGTTCCTGACCCAAAACTGGATTCAGTCAAGGACTTGCTTAGAAAGTTGTTGGAAAAGGATCCTGTAAAACGTATTGACATTGATGGAGTCAAACATCATCCATGGATGATGCAAGGCATGGACAATACAAGTTTGGAACACTTTCTCACTGCAACTGCTGATGATCAACGCATTGTTGTGACAAATGAAGAAGTTCAAAAGGCTGTCATGGGCTTGGGAACTCGTATTAAACGTGGCTTATCTCGCTTGGGAAATTCGGCCCTTCAGTTTGCCGGGTTTCGGCATAAAAACCATTCATCTTCATCATCTGCAAATACCTCTTCTTCTACATCACGATCCCAATCTCGAGAAGTCAGCCGTGGACCTCCTAGTAGTTCCAAAAACAATGGTGCTAATAGTGGCAGTAGCGTTTCTTCTAGGCATCCTATTAAAGTTTCGCGAGCAGAAACCGCTCGACAAAACAAAAAGTACTTTGATCAAACAGTTTTCAGCTCTAGTAGTGGCCATGAATCCGATTTTTCAAATGCTTCCTCTTCTCGCATCCCTTTTTCAAAGTCACACTCACGGAATACTTCACAGACTGTCAATGATGGTTCTTTGTTGATGATTGATCAAGCTGTCATGAATAACCGAAGCGCAAGCTCAAGTTGTTCTTCATTGAGTTCCATGTCTTCTTTCCAATCCTCTGGTCCTCAAGTTTCATGGCACTCAAGTACTCGTGAAAACATTGCTTCTTCGCTGGCTAGAAACATTGCTCAAAACAGAGAAGCATACAATTCTGGTGGTGCGCCAATGTCTACTAGTGGAAGCCATGCAAGTTGTACTAGTAGCCAAGGAACTGGTGGTTCCGGTATTTCTTCACTTTCTGGGCGTCAAGGCTCATACAGTGGTCCTTCCAGCAATAACCCAAAATCATTTGCAGTAGATGATCAAAAGCTAAACTACGAGTCTTGTAATTCTCCTATTACGCCAATGGCTGAAATCAACGGGGATACTTTGTTTTTAAATGACATGAACAGTTCTATCCATAGTTCCACCAACGCTACTGATTGCAATACCCCTCTTTCTCGTCCACAGGTTGATTCAAACACACCTTCGTTTTTGGAATTTAAAGGTGGTGAGTTGGACGATGGATATTCTTCATTCAATGCCAACAGTAATAGAAACAGTGGTTACGAAAGCAGCAATAGCAGCAACAGTTTTGCAAATACCAACAGTAATGGAAACAGCAGAGGTGATTTGGAAAGTTATGCTGAGTCGCTGCCATTGGGCGATTTGAAACGGTCTTCATACAAGGTTGGTTTGTCAAGTAGCGTTAGTAACTTGAATTTGCATGGAATTATTTCAAAACATTCAGGTAATGACACTATCAATGAAGACGATGAAGTTGATCCTAAAGATTCTGTTTATAAGATTACATCACCAACTGGCAAAAAACCTCAGCCTAGAGCTATTCCACAGGCCTCGTCTATGAGTGGTTTAGCTACTGCATGTCCTTCTCCTTCTACTCGCCCATTTCCAGATGCCCAGCCCATCAATGAAGTAAGCCCTTATAGCTTGAACGCTTCTGAAAAGTTTTCTCCCGATAGCACTATTCCCAAACTTAAACATTACATTGACCAAAGCGACAGCGACTCGATTACCAATCCACGCACCCGGACCGTGTCTGGCCCGTTGTATTCAACTCTTGATCCAAACGGCAGCAATTATGGTAGCACCATTGATGGCGAAACAAGTCGTCGAAACCAGTATGGTAGAACGTCATCTGGAGGTTTTGGTGGCCATATGGATTCCATTAGTTCAACCTCGACTGCCACACCTGCTAATGCAAGACCCATGGGCTCTTTAACCGATTCGAGACCGTCCGACTTTCAATACCCGTATAGAAGATCGCCATCTAAAGAATTTTTAATGGTTGATGATGATTTTGCAGATTTGAATGAAAATAGTTATGACACTGATCGTGATGAGCGTGATGACGATATTTTCAAAATTGCAAAGCCGTCATTAGGTGGTATTGGTTTTGCTTATCCTGTAGATAACAAACAAAGTGATCGGGATTCAAAGCCAACTAATACAAAAAATGATGATAATACCGATAATTCAGATACCGATAATCGTCACCATCGTACAACAAGCCCACATTCTTATACGTCACCAATTGAACGTGTTAGTTCTGGTCGAAGTGCCACTTTGGATGATACTGTAGAAAAAGATCTTAATGGTTCAGATTCCTCTTCTGATGGTTATGGCGAGCTTACTTTGATTGTAGAGCGCAAGCCCCAAATTTCTGCAAACGGATCTGTTGTTTCGTCCACCTCTCGCAAACTGAGTACTTCTTCACCGCCTTCTGGTTCTGGGTCTCAAATCATCAAAGATGGACCAACTGCCAACACCACTGCAGCAACAACTGCTAATAATTCAGCCAATAGTTCGGCAATCAACAGCTCTGTTTCTAGTCCAACATCAGTTTCTGCTACAGTTGGTAGTGGAAACTCTTCGTCTTTGAGAAATGCTGTTTATACTGATTCACCTTTGGCTGTTGCTGCTGATAAAGTTTTGTCTCAAGGATCTTCTTCTGTTGCAATGTCTAAGCAAGGTTCTTTGGTTAATGAGACATCACGTCTTGGACTCGAGTCGGCAGCCACTTCTTGCACTACTTCCCAAACAACGTCACCACGGTTAAGCGGTTTATCTGAAAAACAGTCTAGTGGATCAATTGCTACTACGTCCCGACTTGTATCATCAACTAAGATTGATAACCAAACGCGAAGTCGTGGAAACACTGTTACTTTGGGTGCTGGAGCTTCTAGTCCTACAAATAAACAGAGTTCTCAAGGACCTAGTATCGACGACAAATGTGAAGTCGAGTCTGTTCCTTTACCCGACATGCTTGCTCAAGAAATGGGCGCCATGCCTTTATCTCCAAGCACCTCAGTTACAGAGCCTGTTGTCAATTTACAGCCAATACAATCTAAAGGTGCACACGATGATATGGAACACATTGTAAACCATCACACGGTGCGCCGGCCTCCCGTCACTTTTGCTTCCAACAATAATGGTGTGCCAAATCCTTATGCATACCTTACTGAAAAACGTAACAGTCCACAACGTCCTGGTACATCTGCTTCAGTTCCGGCGTCGCCTATAAATGCGTCTTCTAATGCTGCACGGCCTTCATCAGGATTATATGCTAGTTCACGATTGCAGTCGCGTGTACTACAAAACTCTCGTTCTCCTGCATTTTCTTCTCTTATGTCAACATCCTCATCTTCTTCTTCTTCTGAAGAGGTGGTTATAACAAATAAAAAGATGAATAGTGAAGAAAGTGAGGGAAGAGTTACGCCATCTACGAATCGATACCCAAGTACAACGTATTCACCAGTTCATCCATCTCCATTGTCTCCAAAAAGAGTGCTTCATCATAACGGAGCTGGAACCCGGTCATCTTCTCGAGGATCTACAGCATCAAGCTTAAACAATGGTATCAGCCACGTTCGTAGCCGCAGTGTTGCGGTAGGCGAAGTGCAGTACCATCGCAAAGTGACTTCAGACTTTATTCAAGATGACGACGATGATGATTATAAACGGGTCAACGTTTTGTATACCAATAAAAGTAACAAGCCAGTTAGTTCAGGAACATCAGGAATAAGTAAGCAATCGCTTGGGTATAGATCCAAATTTGGTAACTCGTCGTTTTATGCAAGTGATGATGATGATGATGATGATGATGATGATAGTGACAGTGATAACAATAATGGATATAACAGAAAGAAGGGAAAGAGAGGGTTTGTATTTGATGACGATAACAATTCTGACAATAGTGACAGCGATAGTAGTGATGAAGGGCTTGTAATTCAGACACGATCACGAGCAGCTAGCGGGGCCAACAGTGCGACAAGCAATTCGATTCTACAAAATCTTAAAAGTAAGCAACAACAGCAACAGCAACAAAATAATGGCTTGAATATAGGAACGTTGAATAATGGAATTCGTAATATTGTGTCGCCAAATCAATCTACAACTTGTTCAAAAACTAATGAAATCAATGACAACAGTGACAACAGTGACAGTGATAGTGACGGAAGCGATGGTTTATTTAGTGGCACCCAGCGACTTAAAAATGAAGTCCAACGGAAACAAGAAAGGGTTCATTCTCAACAACAATTGTTGGAACTTCAACAAAAACGATTGGAAAGAGAAAGAGAAAAAAATCAACATTGATGAATTGTTTTTATTTTGTATTTTTTTTATTTTCAACCATAATTTAAACCCTAATAATAATATTATTTTAATCTTTGTATGATGGAATTTTTTCAAGTGCTACACCATCCAAATCATCTTCAATATTATCATCCAAATCATCTTCGTCTCTATCACCTGCACCTTCAGTAAACACAACTCCATTCTCGCTTTTATCTTTCTTTTCTTTAGCTTCTTCTTCAGCTGTATTATCTTCCATATCAACCTTTAATTCATGACAGATTTCAAAACATTCAGAAAGCAAAGCATTCAACATACCTTGACCTTCAGGCACACTGTCGCCAACCATAAACTTACCATCTACTCTCATATTGTCTATAGATGCCAGTTTCATTTGGTACGGATAAAGCTCACGGACCGATGACAGGCCACCATTACGCTGGACTTCCAAAAGACACCGCCGCACTGTCGAGAGCTGGTTATGAATGGGTATAAGCGCTTCCGACACGGGTTGCGATGATTCCAATAGTTTATACAAAATGGCGTAGCAGCGACGCAACAAGTACAAAATGATGGCTGAAGCTTTTGCACCGGCATTGACAAATTCGGAACCCTGGCGCTCGGCATCAATGGAATCGAGCTTGTTTTGGTAAGCATACAAATCGGTTTCTCTGAGAGTCCAACGATGGGTAATCAACAAATTTTCTAACCGAGACTTCATTTCAATCAGTTCATCGTACAAATGCTCAACTTGTTTGGGAATATTGTTTTTTGAGGTTGCGCTGAAATCTCTAATAAGGTTGTGACATTCGTCCAGCAGGCCGTCTAAAGCGCCTTGAGCCTTTTCCGGAGCAGGGTCGCCGGTCGTTGTAATGAAATGGCCTTCATCATCACGCGTGTCTTCGATTTGTTGTAGTTTGAGTTTCAAAGGTTCCAACTGTGCGGGGTTGAATTTTGGTTTAGATCCAATGGCCAAGATTTCGCGGCGTAACGAGACTAGCTGGTTAAGAGTGTCGCTAAGTCCGCCTTCAAACAACGCATTCATTGGTTCTTCAACTTCTCTGAGGGTTTTAAAGCAAACGTGCAATTTTCGTTTAATCAGTTGGATACTTTCGGGAAACTCAGAACTCGAGTCATCTTCAACAATTTGTTTGATTTCTTCTAAACGCTTGCGAATAGGAGCAGTATCTTTATCAGAATACACTTGGGATTCGTGTAAATGTTCAAGAAGACTTTGAACAGTGCTTAAAGAGGAATAAGTAGCAGGAGCTGAACGGTTCAAACCAACCGTCAAGTAAACCAATGATAGAAGACGGAAAACGTCGTCAAGAATGATATCGACTAAAGATATAAAGTTAGTACAGCACACAACCAAACTGTTAAAAATACAAAAATACCTTTATTTTGTTCATTTTTTAAACTAGGATCAAGTCGAATAGTGTTCAACTGACGGACTTGTTGAATGAGACGCTCAGAAATTGGAAGAACGTCGCTGGATTTGAGATAGCTGAAAAAACAGTTGAAGAATGTTAGTACGGATTGATGAATTAATGAGAATTAAATAAATAACTCACGTTTCTCTGTTTGTTTTAAGAGTCTTGAGATCAGCTCGAAGCTGGACCAAAGCATTATAAATACCTTGCTCGTTTTCAGGAACAGTTTTAGAATTGGGCATTGTGATAGAGAAAGTTGGAATTGAATAAAAATAAAAAATAAATGAGAAATGCGGAGGTTTTTAAAAAGCAGCCAAAAAACAATGTTATGATTCTTTAGGACATGTGTTGCAGAACGTGTAACATACACAGGCAATGACGTTGCTGTTATTATTAATCATTAGTCATTGATTACAAGCACGAATTAATGCATTTTCTAAAATATTTAATGTGACGTACGCACAGCCGCATGCACGTGATGCATGATATAAATAGCGAGTGTTGCAGCGAGTGCAATGACAGCAAAAGGTGGCTTGTAGCCCCTTAAAAAGTAAAATAGATTGTGTTAATTTAGGTAAATTAGCAGAACCGACAGTAAATAGCCAATAGCGGTGAATATCGAATGGAAGTAGAAGTATTAAAAGACATAAACCGTTCTTTGATGCGCGGTTTCAGCGTGATAATGAGGCAGATGAAAGGCATTTTTATGTTTCTGAACGGCTTTTTCTAGTGTAATTTGCAACTGTTTTTTCGGCTGCGTTTCAAGCACCTCCTTTTCCAGAAAAAATAATGTCACAGAAAAAGTCGCCAATGCCGGTTTTTTCCAATCTTTACTTTTGATTTCTTTTGTTTTTTTTTTTTATTCTTTTTGATTGTTGTTTTTAAAGTTTGGTTCCGTCGTTTTGTTTTAAAATTCCAACTTTTTTGACGCTCGTTGAAAAATTATTATAAATACATCAACACATATAAAAGCCATAAATGTCTTCAAGGGATTTCCACAAGACCAAATGTGGTGATTGGTATCATCCATCTCATATCCGTCATTCAAATACCCCCGGTATCAACAAGATCTCCAAATCTTTTTCAAATCCTTATTCTTTAAAAAAGGTCATCGCCTCTGCCTTATTACTGGTATCCCTATCAACTCCTCAACTCGCTTCGGCCTATTCATATTCTTACTCAGGCTGCTTTTCTTCTATTGACGGCTACACTTCTAAAGGAACCAAAGTTTTTCAATCATCTCAAGCATGCAGCGAATCATGTTCAGGTTATTCTTATTTTGCCATGTCTGATGGTAACCAATGTTATTGTGGTAATTCTCCTCCTTCTGGTGATGAAGGTACTTGTGATGTTGGCTGTGCGGGATATCCTAATGAACCTTGTGGTGGTTCTTCTTCATATACTTTTTATATGATGATCACTGACAATTCTGGTTCTGGTGGTGTATCTATTGGTGCTGCTCAACCTTCTTCATCTTCATCATCCTCATCTTCACCTTCTTCTACACCTTCTTCTACACCTTCATCACAATCTTCATCTGAATCTTCAACAGAATCCTCAACAGAATCTTCATCTACTCCTTCCACTTCTCCCACTTCTTCTTCTTCTTCTTCTT
>JAJLVH010001169.1:0-10295 GCA_030570155.1 Magnusiomyces magnusii
AATAAATAAAAATTAAAAAAATAAAAAAAAATAAAAATATAGAAATTGGACAATAGTTCCGAAAATTCTATTGGCTGTAATCTTGAGTTCATTTACAATTCTTTTCAAAACTTGAATTAAAGGTCATGTATCAACATTGTGAGCATGAAGCATTGACGTAAAGACAATTTAATTTATACTGTGATATTTATGACTTGCGACTTGCGACTTGAAATATATCTACAGGGTTAGGGTGAAAAATAAATTTCAAATATTCAAAACTATTTTCTTGGATCCAACTTTTTATTTTTGTCAATGACCGCTTTTTGTGTTTTTACAATTCTGAAAATCAACAATGGTATGTACATTTAGACAATTTACAATTATATTCGTTTTGACTAACATTCGCTCTTTTGTTGTTATTATATAATAGACTGACGTAAACAGACTTCCACCATATGTTGCAAACCTTTTTACTCCACGGCCACCACTACCATATTCAGAGCCAACAGACTACGCACCAGACGAGCGTCGAACAGCACATATCACACCCGTAAGCAGTTTTCTCGAGAAATTCAAAGAATGCAAAGAGAACGAAAACTACGCACCCACCGAAAGCTGGCTCCAAAAACAGCAGCGCGCCAAAAAAGAAAAGCAGCAAAAGAATAAAGAAAAACTAGCTGCGGCGATCGAAAGCTGGGATCCTCATAGCGATCCTCAAGTACGAGGCGATCCATACAAAACGTTGTTTGTTGGGCGGCTGGATTATAGCGTCACGGAGTCTGATCTTGAAAAGGAGTTTTCGCGTTACGGGCCTATTGAGAAAATTCGTGTGGTGAGAGATACCGAGACCGAAAAGTCGCGTGGATATGCATTTATTGTGTTTGAGCGAGAACGCGATTTGCGTACTGCGTGTAACGAAGCAATGGGATTAGTTATCAAAGGACGAAAAATCATGGTAGATGTTGAGCGTGGCCGTACTATAAAAAGATGGAGACCCTGCAAACTTGGTGGCGGACTAGGTGGTCGCCATTATACCAAAAAGGATATGCTGCGAGCAATTGACGACGAATATGCTGGCAGAGGAAAAGGCGGCGACCGTGACCGAAGAGGGCCTAAAGGACCTCGAAGTAATGCTCCTAGAGGCGGGTCTGGGAAAACGTATCGAGACAGAAGCGATTACAGAGATAGAAAGAGAGATGGTGGAAAATATAGAGACAGAAGTCCAAGAAGGTCTCATTATTGAAGGAAACAGTAGCTGCGGTATTGTTTGCTATAGTAAGTTGATTCGTTTTTCAGTTACTTTATTATCATAAGTTTTACATAATGAAACAGGTAAGGTATTAACCCATTACGAGTTGATGATGTGAATGAAGGTCAACTCGAGACTATTGTTCAGGTACGATTGTATTGATTCAGTAGCTGCTCAAGTATCAAAAGCATTTGATATTTAGTTTTACAAATAGCAATGAAATCTTGTATTTATTCATATCATTTTCACACCGCACAGACCAATCGTAGCTACTGAAGTGCAGTTATAGGTTCAGCACCGCTGACCATAACACAGCCGTGCCACAAATGTATGTCAGCCAACTCATGTTGGAATCAACCACAAGGCATCACCAACTTTTTCCTACAATCTCTTTTTGCAACTCAGCGACAGCGGCCAACACCATGTCTGGAAGAAGCGCAGCTAGAAAGAAACGGTCAAAAAAGGCCAAACCTAAACAAAGAATCGCAGGCACCTCGTCTGCATCGGTGTCTGTTTCTTCGCCCGAACAGACTCCGGCTTCACCACAATCCAAATCTCCAATCCCCGAAATACCATTATCCGCTGCTATCAACACTGATACCGATACCACCACCACTACCATTGGCTACGTTCCTAGATTCAAACCTTTTGACACAACCATTGAAGACATTTCAGACGACGGCACAGATGTCGATTGGCAGACTTTGGTGAACAACTTTAAGAAATGTGAAACCAATTTGACCAAATTTACTACCCACGCCAAATCTCTTGAAAAAGATATGCGTTCATTTTATGACGCCAAAAGAAACACAATACGAAACTGCTATCTTACCAAAACATACTGCAACCGCTCAAACGTTGAAAAGTACCACAAAAGCCAAGCAAACTATTTAGAACAATACTGTGCTTATACAAACGCTGATACCTTCATAGACGAATCCGAAAGCGGGATCTTGCACCATATTGGCCATGTCATGAATATCGAGCTTCCTATTGAAAACCTGGTGTTACCGCTACGTGCATCTGCAATTTGCTCAATGATCAATAAAGCTGCAATGGATCATGAAGCGCCTCTTCGCGACTGGACCCCGGACGAGTATAAATCAAAGACTGCGGGCTTTGTCACGAAGGCGAAAAAAAACTTGTACGCGTTGTGGGCTGGGTTTTTGTCCAAGGAAATTGAAAAATCGAATGGCAGAATCCAAAGATCAGAGCTTACTCACTTTTTCAAAACGTTTTTTAACCTGTTTTTGAAAATATTTTATAATTATACAGAAACTCTTGATCGCACACTGGATATCCAAGGTATTCGAGATATTAAATTCCTAAAGATGAGCAATCATATGATTCCTGTCAGCAATTTTGATATCGGTACAATCAAAAGCAACGGTGAATGCACATTAGGTTTAAAGGCTCGGTGCCTTGTTAAAGAAGCAATGATAAACTATTTCCTTGCAACATCGCCGTACCGTATTTGGGAAATGTTGCAACACAAGCAGATAGCATCACTATCGCTGCTACATTCGACAGTGTTGAGTACTGATATCCGAGAAAACTTTTTGTCTTATATATTGGTTGGCGCTCGAGGAGGCATCAAAACACTTCCGTACCAGCGTCGCGGATTTTCCCGAAACCAGCAATACATCAACAGACTCAAAGCTTTTCAAGGACTTGACGACACAGGTGATAAGCAGAGTTTTAGTGGGAGAAGCAGTAACCCTTTTCAGCATGAGAAACATTTGAGTAACAGAACAATCACGACGTATTTCATCGTTAAAGAGAAGCTGGACACGCAAGGCGACAATCCTTTACATTATGGCGAAAACGGCACTGCTTATGGAATTGATCTTGTAAGACTTTTGAAGAATGCGTACAATATTGCTGCGTATTCTACTGACTCAACAGGTTCAAGCGTCCATGATCCTGTGTCCAAAGTGGTGAGTGTCAGAGTTTCACGTAACCGTCGCTTGGTTGTGGTGGAACGGGTGTCGTCGGTTTTTGAAACTGTTGGAAAAGCTCCATTAGAAAAGATTCTAAACAGAAAATTGATATTGACCCAGAGAGAAGTCGAGTATTTATAATGCGTTTACTTTTATATTTGTTTTTTTTTTTTTTTTTTTTTCTTTTTTTTTGAATTAACGGGATTGTATATTGAGTCAGTAAATAAATAATGGTTATTAGTCTATACATCATTGCAAATAAATGTTTGAATTAAACTAGTGTTTTTCTCATATTCATATATTCCAATTATATCACTTGTTGAAACTAAAGTTTTCAAAATAAGGAGCGGGTTTTCTTTTGTAATCATGATCATTGTCATCGTTAAAGTCAGTAGCGTTATTCATGCTTTCAATACTGTCAACACCAAGTCTATTTGGAATTGAAGCAACAAGCGGATCATCAATCACAAGCCTCTGTTCTTCGTCATTAACGCCATTGATACCGTTTTCGCCATCAAAAGCATATACTTGGTGGTCTTCGCAAATGGGTGAATGTGTTGTATTTAAAGTTGGTCTAAAATGGTATCTGGAAGGTTCGTAACCATTCACACTTCCAGATGCTTGACGTTCTTGTGCCGTAATCAAATTGTGGTGTTCATCAGCTCTTTTGGATTTGCTTAGATTGTCTGGTTTCGATGCAGTGTGGGTATTAATATTATTTTCATAATCGTCATTTAAGCATCCAACATTAGAATCCATTTCTTTTTCGTCATCTGTTCTAGACCCAGAACCAGTTATGTACCACACACCCACAAACGTAAGCAAACAGCCCATAAAAAAGCGAACCAGTTGTGACGGAGACGAGTTTTCAAAATCATGAAATGTGATGGCCGATCCAATGATTACAGAAATCGTGAAAAACACAAAATGGACCGGAATAACCACGGTCGCATTGTACCGCTGCAGCGCCTTGTTTAAGAAAATGACTTGGAAAATCGCAGTCGAAACAAGAATAAACAAAAGAGTATATGCCAATGGATCCTCTACGGCTGCTGTGATTGAGAAATTTACAATGCTGCTTAAGCATTTTGTTGACAAGGCAGTAAAGGCGCCAAAAAGTGCAACAAGTCCTAGATTTGAAAAAAGATCAGAAAATGCAAAAGAAGATGCCAAAGTAGCTGATGACGTTGTTGACGAAGGTGATGAAGTTGTTTTGGCAACGTTTGAATTAGATGTCATCAAAGAAGAGGGGTTTTCATCGCCTTGTGAAACTGAATTGTATTGTCTATGATCATTGCGTTGTAATAAATTGTGACGGCTGTAATCAGTATTAGACGATCCACTGTTTCCACAACGCAAGCATGAAAAATAGGTATTAAAAAAGCTCCAGATTTTGTAAAAATTTGATCCAAACAGCAAAATCGCAATCAGTGACACAACAATCAATAGGTAAATTTGAAACGGAAGCTGCGACACAGCACTTAGAATAAAGTCATGAGGATTCAGCTCTTGCATGATTTTCAGGACAACATTCAACAACACGATACTTGAAGGAAACTGCGATTGTGACGGGTTAACAGAGGTGATGATGAACAAGATTCCCAAAACCGAAATTCCGACGCCAGTATAATTACGTTTGGCAATTGGCTCGTTAAAGAAAATTGGAGCAATGATACAGTTCGAAATGAGAGCCAAAACACCTAGTGGCGAAACAATTGAAGCTGGTGCAAATCCGTAAGCCACGAAATTGCCAATTTCGCCAATTGTCATTAGCATGGTGCCAAACCACCAGAGACTGCTTTTGAGATAGTTTGGTTCAGCAAGCGAGTCGTAATCGTTATCAGAACCATCACGTTCTTCACCATTGTTACGGTAGTCATTACTGTATCCAAACGCTGTAGCAGCCTCGTTATACTCTAGTCCAGGAGTTATTTCGGGTATATTTAGCGTAATCCCTGGCCGTAGATGGCTATGATGAGCAGTATTGTTATGCAGAGGTTTTGGCGAAAGATTTTGGATTTGGTGTGTAGGAGGAAAGATAGGAAATTCAGGAGACTTGGAGACAGAAGACGAATGAGGTATCGGAAAATCGGGCGCAGACTCTACCCGAGTGACAGGAGTCATATTAGATGCAGGCAGAACCAAAGAAGAGACATGCTGTTGTTGGTGATGATGATCGTGATCATGAACGGTATTGAAGGTTTGGTGTGGCGTCAGATTCAGCTGGTTGATGACGTATGGCGCCGACAAGACGGGGACTTTCAGAAGAGTCGCGATGCTGTTTTTCCTGCTTGGCGCCCGACTGTTGGACCGGCTCTGGGGGTTGCTTTTTGTGAACCCGGTTCCAGAGCTGGTGTAGCTGGACGACGCCAGCAAACCCGGTGATCGGGTGTTTTGGTATTGCGGGCTGACTTCTACGTCTTCTAGAATTCCACTTGTTCCAAAGCTTGTGAAGCTGTGCGTTTGACTCTGGGATGCTCTTAATGACGGCCGGACAGGTCGGGGAAGATCTAGTAAGGTATCTTTGATAGTATCGTTAGACAGATGGCTTATACTGGACTCGGACTGGGGGGTATGGCTGTTTTGGCCGTCATCGTCGTTATCAATGCTGCGATCGTCAATAGTAGAGCACCGGCTATACGCACAAGAGTGAGCAGCCTTTTGGAGTCTGAGATGGGCATAGCGCTGAACATTCAACGCAATGCTGATGACGAGGTTTCCACAGATGGCTGTGGTGATGCCGATGAGGGTATAGTAGCTGGAAGAGCCAGGGCCGTCCGAAGCCGGGAGAACAGGGAAAACATTCATTGGGACTCATGCCATGCCAGACTACGGGGCAGAAACGGTTGGGAGGTGCCGAAGAAGGGCTTGCGTGTGGAGCCCCTTAGATATACCACCGGACGGCTGTTGCAGCTTCCGAGATTCTGGGTTGGGGTACAGCGCACGTGCCGGAATACATACAGCAGCGCGCTGAGGCAGGCAGTGTCATTGCACGTCATCCACATGGCCTTATCTCAGCCACAGCTCCGCAGTTGGCCATTATCAGCAAACCTCCGCTGGTATATAAACTTTGGTCTTTGCCACCCGTTTGCAAACTTCTTCCTTCTCCCAAACCCGCCATTTCGACTCGAACCAGCAACAATTGTCTCTTTTTCTTACTCACGTATTCTACTGAAGCCACGATTCTCCATCTCATCTCTTGTTTGATATCTGTTTATTGAAAGACGCTCTACTCTTTCGCATTCATCTACGTTCTATTATCATTCGTATACTATCTGTGTGTGTGCTTTTCCAATCAGTGCGTTTTACTTCTGAAGCAAACTCAACAACCGTTTTTGAAAATACCGCTCATCTAGGTGCAATCAATCTCTTTTTGAAATATCGCCACTAGATACATTTTTATTTATATATACACACACTGCATCGTTTTAACCTAGTTTTCCCCACAAACACACGCACAATCAAGCATTATGAGATCTCAATTTAAGGAAGAACACTCTTTTGAAAATAGAAAGGCCGAGGCCGATCGTATTCGACACAAGTATCATGATAGAATTCCTGTATGTCTTTTTTTTTTTTTTTTAAATTTTTTGTTTATTTTCTTATCTAACATTTATATTTAGGTTATTTGTGAAAAGGTTGAGAAATCCGACATCATGACTATTGACAAGCGAAAGTATCTTGTTCCTGCCGACTTGACTGTTGGCCAGTTTGTCTATGTCATTCGCAAGCGTATCAGACTTCCTGCCGAAAAGGCTGTCTTTATCTTTGTCAATGACATTCTTCCTCCTACCGCTGCTCTCATGTCTGTGATTTATAAGGAGCACAAGGATCCTGACGGATTTTTGTACATTACGTACTCTGGAGAAAACACCTTTGGTCAACAAGTTGCCATTTCTCAAGACGACTTGAAGGAAATGTTTAGCATGTAATTGTTTTTTTTTTATATTTGAAACATGGAACCACAATTACTATTTGGGACTTGAGAGTTTGTGGATTTGTTATAACGCTTTTTATTATTATTTATTATTATTCTTTATTTTTATAATTGAACACTGAGGTTTTTTTTTATTTTTTATTTTTTAAAACTGTTTACAAGAAAATATGAGCTGTGTTTATGGTTATTATATTGTGTTTGTAGTGTTTGGGACAGAAACGTCATGTCACGTATACAACTTTGATTGCAAAAGAGTCCACAAAATACATTTTAAAATACATAAATTCATTACTTGCACGATTAAATCAAAAACAGAAAAGAGGGTAGTTAGTCATACTGTCGATTGCCAGTTTAGATCTTGGCACCAACGAGCTCGGCGTACTTCTCGGTGGAGAAAGACTTGGGTCTCTCAATGGGGGCTCCGACGGCGCGGTCGATAATGAGCTGGGGAAGGACGCCAATGGCACGGGAAACACCAAAGAGCACAGTGTAGTACTGCTGCTCAGTGAGGCCGTAGTACTGGAGAAGGACGCCAGAGTGGGCGTCCACGTTGGGCCAGGGGTTCTTGGTCTTGCCGTGCTTGGTCAGAACGCCGGGAGCAACTTCGTAAATGGTGGAAACGAGGCGGAAAAGATCATAGTCGGGCATGTGCTTAAGAGCAAACTCACGCTGGGCAGTGTATCTTGGATCAGTCTTTCTAAGAACAGCGTGACCGTAACCGGGAACAACACGGCCGGCGTTAAGAGTGTCCCAAAGATACTTCTCAATGGTCTTGTGGTTGATATTGTCACCAATCTCCTTCTTCATTTCAAGAATCCACTCAAGGACTTCCTGGTTGGCACGGCCGTGGAGGGGACCGGCAAGACCGTTGAAACCAGCAGCAAGGGAAAGGAAGGGGGATGAAAGGGCAGAGCCGACAAGGTGGGTGGTGTGAGCAGAAACGTTGCCACCTTCGTGATCAGTGTGGATGGTAAGGTAAAGACGGAGAAGCTCAATGAATTCCTTATTGTCACCGAAACCAAGCTGGGAAGCAAAGTTCTTGGAGTAATCGGCAGCAGCGTCAGTAGCACCGAGCTTGCCATCTTTGAAAACATTTCTGTAAATGCGGGCAGCAATGGAAGGAAGCTTAGCAATGAGGTCAAGAGAGTCCTCAAAGGTGTAGTGCCAGTACTCCTTCTTGTTGACACCCTTTTCGTAAGCCTTGGCAAAGGCAGACTCGGATTCAAGGGCATTGACAGCAATAGAGAGCTGGGCCATGGGGTGGAGGTGCTTAGGGGAAGAGTCAATGAGATCCTTGACGTGCTGGGGAAGTTCAGAACGAGCATGGAATTCAGCAGAAAGAGCCTTGACTTGGCCAGCAGTTGGGACTTCACCAGTCAAAAGAAGCCAGAAAAGGGCTTCAGGAATGGGTTCCTCGGAACCTTCGACGGTAGGAAGTTCCTTTTGGATATCGGGGATGGTCTTACCACGGAATCTGATACCCTCGTTAGGATCAAGGACGGAACCTTCCCAAACAAGAGCCTTGATACCACGCATACCACCATAGACTTGGTCAAGAAGAACTTCACCAATGACGGTGTTACCGTAGTTTTTTCTCAAGTTCTTGATTTGTTCAATCTTACCGGGAAGGATCTCAGCAAAACGCTCTTTAAGAGTCTATTAAAGGAGTTAGTAAATCAAGAATCAAAAAAAAAAAAAAAAAAAAAAAAAAAAAAAAAAAATACATACTTGCTCCTTGGTAGAGTAAGAACGAGCAGCAACGGCAGAAATGGCACGGCCGGCAGAAGGACGAAGGAAGGCAGAATTTCTGACAAGAGAAGCCATTGTGAATGAATTGATGTGAATGTAGAAGAAGGTTTTTAAAAATAAATAAAAGAAATATCAAAACGAAGATTTCTTGAAGAAAATAAAAAACAGGCCGAGTGGAAAAGGAACTGAATTTATATTGGAAAAAGGCCGCTTAGATAATCGGAGTAAAGGAGTTTTTTACGCGGTGCGAGTTGGCCAACCAAGAAGGCAGCCTGCGGACTCGGGCCGGTGATTGGCTGCGACCGGTTGAGTCTTTTTCGGGCGGTGTGGGCGATTGGTGTATCGTCTGACCGATGTATTTAGCGCGTCGGCGTGTATTCAGACAATAACTTTATCTAGCGGGCCAGCCCAGTGGGTTTTATGTAGCGCGCAAATACTCAAACCGGTGCGATAAAAAAAATAAAAAAATAAAATGGATTGTTGCATCAACGATTCGTTTCGACACAATGGAAAAGTTCAGCGTTGGCTTTCGTTATGGCCGTTATTTTTCAAAAAAAACACAACGCTGCACCGCTAATTGAACCAGCCACGATTTACCCCAGGTTTTTGCACCGGTTAGCGGTGCCTGCCATCATTTGTGGTGTGTGTATACCCCAGTGCTCGAATAACCGCGTGAGTACAAAAACTGAACTTGGCGTGGTAACCGGTGCAAGCTCGATGGTTTTTCCGGCATTGTGTTTTTTCACCAGCAAATTGAAGATTTGGCGCTGGTTTTGCCGAAAAAGACGCGGCTACGCGGGTTGCCGGTGACAGTTCTCCACAGCCGGCAAACAAAATGGTTCGTGTTCAAGGGTTTGGGTCTTTTGAGGGGCAGCGACCAATTTGTTCAATTCGATCAATTTGACTAATTTGATCAAATCGTTGGCCGGAAAATCTTCGAGCCGTGGGTTTCGACTTGAACCATTTGGTCCAGCCGTCCGCGCTTGCTCTTCAAACCGTGGCCTCACACCAAACACACCCAAATGCCCCGCATCCAGCCAAACCCCAACCCTCGAGTATTCCACTCGCGACCGCTGATCAATCATTTAATAATTACGAATTGCCGTCGTCAAGAAAAGAACGTGACCAGCTACCGTTTCTACAACCGCCCAACTTCTCGTTGCGTAACCCGCCACTCACTGCCTCGGCGCCGCTGACGTAATCACAAACACACTACGTTTCCTTTGTTCCCGTGACCCGCTCCACTCCTCCAATTTCTCGCCACGCCTCTGCCCAACCGCCACTCCCACCAATCTGTCCTTCGATCCCAGAGCCCTGAAGCCCTCCTGCAACCTGTGTACAAATGGCGGGATATCTGCCTTCTCCCGAGCCGCTGTCGCCTCTGCGAAGCTCGTTCGCCTTCAGCTCCGACCTCCCGTTTCCGCTCTCGCCCCCTACG
>JAJLVH010001170.1:0-10246 GCA_030570155.1 Magnusiomyces magnusii
CACTCTCCCACTCTCCGTGTCAGACCATTCAAGTTTGAAGATCTCAACCTTCACTCCGTGACCTTTTCTTGGGCTCCTGTTGAGGGCGAAGATATGAGCGAAATTGAGGTTTTCCCCAAGTACAGCGCATACCCCTCTACCAAGATTATTACCCTTTACAGATCTGCCGACTTTGATGTTGAGGCCAAGTACACCAACCCCGAAACTCTTGAAAAGGGAGTCAACTCATGGGTTGGCAAGTGGACCATCAAGGGCGTTGTTCCTGACGATAAGGGAGAAGCTTCATCCATCAAGCTCAAGCTTCGTCAAGACCCCAGCGGACTTTACGTTGTTGACAGTGCTTGGATCTCTGAAGAGGTTGAGGTTGAAGAAGAAGTTCCAGTTGAGAAGAAGGAGGGCGAAGAAGAGCCAGAACCTCAATACAGAATGGTCAAGAAGACTGTGAAGAAGGCTGATCTCAATGTTGTGCACGGCCACCTTGGTCTTGACGACGCATTGAAGAATGAGCTTCTTGAAAAGGAAGGACAAATGTTTGCTGCTGACAAGCTTGTTGCCGAAACTGAAGAACGCAAGAATGCATTGGAAGAGTACATTTACGAGATCCGTGGCAAGATTGACGACGAGTACTCATCGTTTGCTTCAGATGCCGAGAAGGAAAAGCTCAAGACCAAGCTCAACGCTGCTGAAGAGTGGCTTTTCAGCGACGACGGCGAAGACGCATCCAAGGCCAAGTACATTGCGAAGCACGACGAGCTCGCGTCTATTGGCAACGTCATCAAGGGCCGTTACATTTCCAAGCAGGAGGAAGAGCGTCAGGCCAAGCTTTCCAAGGCCGAGGCAGCCAATCTCCAAAAGCTTTCTGAAAAGCTCAATGCCGACAAGAAGCAGCAGCAAGCCCAAAAGGATGTTGACGGCGATGTCGAGATTCCCGATGCTAAATAAATAAAAAGGTCTATGTAGAAATGAATTGATTTAATGGTTTACCCTAATACATGCACGTGATAAGGTATTTATTTATTTTTTTTTCAATTTTATTTTCTTTTTTCTTTCTTTATGAGTAAAGAATTAAAATGCCACACCTTGATCTTTCACGGTTCCAACTGCAAGAGTTTAATTCAGAGACGCAGATCTTGCGACTGATTCTGTACCGGAACAAGAACCAGCACCGGGTGACGACGTGGTGGCGGCACGCCGTGAACTTGTTGAGACGGTGTGAGCAGGTTGTTGACGAGTGTGAGTGTCAGCGCGAGTTAGAACAGAGGCGGCCAAGTATTAGGAATATGAAAGAAGGCAGAAAAATGAGTAAACGGGCGATGAAGAGAAGGGTGAAGGATGGCAAAAGGATGGAGTTTTTGAAAAGGTTAGAACGGCAAGAAAAAGGCGATACCCAAATGTTGGAACATTCGTTTGAGAGAAGTGTTGGTGGTAATGGTGAAAAAGAAGAAAAAGAATTGAAATATATACCAGCTGGAACTAGACGACGACATGCACGGATCCTGAACCTTTCGAGATTCATCACGCGCAGGCTTGCGCCCGGATGCTATCGGGCGTTTCACGGCATCATCAAGCTTGGATTCTTTGTGACGCTAGGATTCGGTCTTGTTGCCGTGTTGGCGCGGGTGTGGAAGTTGCTGGAGCCCATTGCGGAGCAAGCGGTGGATGATGATGATGATGATGATACACAAGGAACCAAGGTTTCGTTGGTGGAGCCGGAAAGGTTGGGGCTCAAGGTGAGTGAAGCCGAGGTTGAACAGTATTTCAAGCCGGATAAAGTTGAAAAGGTTGTTGTTAAAAAGAAGAAGAAAAAGAGCAACAAACGCGATTTGGACTCGATTTTCGGTGATTTCGGCGATTTCGAATCCAAAAAGAAGAAAAAGAAGAAAAAGACGTAGTTCACGTGCTAGTCACGCTCACATTTTTTTTTATTTTTTTTATTTTTTGCTCGCAACCCGCAAAAGCGACCGAAAACAAACACAAAATGGCATCAAACCAGTCGCCAAAACACTACGCGCCAATCAAGCCGCGGTCCGTGAACAACAGCAACAGTTCTCAGCACCACCGCGTCGCCAAACCGGGCAGCCAGCCCTGCGCGCGTCCCAAAATGCGAAGCCTGGCGCCGGCGATACCCGCAAACGACGATGACAAGAAGCCTGTCTTGCAGATCAAAATGCCGGTCAGCAACTTGCCCAGCACGCTGCGGGGGCGGTCGCGGCACTCGACGAAACGCAAGAAGCAGCGCGGTGAACAAGGCTTGGTTGGTGGACAAAGTGCGGTTGGTGCAACGAGTGCAGTTGGCGGTCAGCTGCCAAAATAAATATCGAGCCACCTAACCCTTGCGGAATACAGTGCCGACATAAAAATAAAATTTTATCCTCGATTTATTCACAATTTATAAAAAAAAAATAAAAAAAATAAAAAACAAAAAAACAAAAATGCCAAAAATGCCAAAACTTTTGATTCTTGACGGCGGGCTAGGCTCGGAACTTGAGGCCCGCGGCGTCGACGTCGGGTCGTCGCTGCTCTGGTCTGCGCAGATGCTCGCCACAAACCCGCAGGTGCTGAAACAGGTCCATCGCGCGTATTTGGACAGCGGCGCCGATGTGGTGACCACTGCGTCGTACCAAGCCAGCATGCCCGGCTTTGTCGAGCATTTCAAAAACAACAATCAAAGCGACGATGATGATAATCATCTTGAAGCACTGGCTAAAGAGTGTATTAAAAAGTCGGTCGTTGTTGCGCAACAAGCCCGCGACGAGTTTTGGTCACAGTACGTCGGTTCTGCACCCAAACAAACCAACCGAACTAAACCGTTGGTGGCCGCAAGCGTCGGTCCCTACGGCGCGTTTCTTGGAAAGGGCGAAGAATACACGGGCCGCTACAATCTTGACAACGACAACGACGCAAAATCAGTGTTGGAAAAGTTCCATAGAGACCGGTTAGAAGCGTTGCTGGACGCGCGGCCTGATGTGATTGCGATCGAAACGGTGCCCAACGGACTAGAAATCAAAGTGTTGAGACACGTTG
The DNA here is from genome assembly GCA_030570155.1 of Magnusiomyces magnusii. Classification (NCBI taxonomy): domain Eukaryota; kingdom Fungi; phylum Ascomycota; class Dipodascomycetes; order Dipodascales; family Dipodascaceae; genus Magnusiomyces; species Magnusiomyces magnusii. Next base: position 3,025 of record JAJLVH010001170.1, read on the forward strand.
TGGAGGACTTGGCTGAGCGCTGGAATCAACAAAACAACGACGACGCATTTCCTCAGGTCTGGATTTCTTTGTCGTTGGATACGAAAAGCTATGACAAGCTGGCAGACGGAACGTCGTTCGACCAAGTCATCAACACGATTTTCTCTTCTTCTTCTTCTTCTTCTTCTTCTTCTATGAATGAATCAAACAAATCAGTCTTTTCCGCAATCGGCGTCAACTGCTTGCCGCCAAACCACGTCACTCCAGCCCTCCAAAGCCTCAGGTCTTTGCTACCCAACAACTCCAACTTGCCTTTCATCGTGTACCCAAACTCGGGCGAACTCTACGACGGCATCACCAAAGAATGGCACGCAAACCCGGACCCCGATAACAACAACAGCAACGGAAAATGCTTTTCTCGGTACTTGAATGAATGGCGCGATGCCGGTGCAACAATCGTCGGTGGATGCTGTCGAACTGGTCCCAAAGACATTGCCGAAATCCGTCAACAATTGTTAAATTTTTAAATTTTTTATTTAATTTATATAAATTTTTTAATAATCAACTGGATCCAACGTCGATCCGCTCTTGATAGTGCCCCATCCAATCAGTCTCCAATGCTTGTCAATTCTTCTCGACAACGCAATCTTTTCTCCAACCTCCGTACAAGCAGGCGTCGTCAGCACAAACTTGGTCATGTCCGCTCGAATACCAGTCACGCGAGCACCGGCCGTCGTGGACCCAATGTTCACCATGAGAATCTCGCCCTTGCTCAGCTTCTCAACCTTGATGCCCTTCTTGCTGCCCTCCTTCTTGACTCCAAGAAGTCGGCGCAGCAACACGCAGTGCACCTCGAGCTCGACATAGATTTCAGGAAGATATCCACGGTGTCCAAGAACTTGACCAACAAGTCTGTCAGCTCTACAAAGCGTGGGATCAACCTTGGTACCAACACCAATAAGACCACCAGGAACTGCAAACTTGAGATCATTGTTTTCGGCAAACAACGTCACAATTCTGGACCGGATTGGCCGGCAAATGACCTCGTTGTTGTCGCCCTTCTCGACAATACCCGGACGGATCTCGATTTCGTCGCCAAGTCTTAATACACCATTCAAAATGGAACCGCCGGCAACGCCGCCCTTGAGCTCTTCAATCTCGGCACCGGGCTTGTTGACGTCAAAGGATCTAATGACAATCAAGCGAGGCTTGACGGAAAGATCGCGAATCGGAACTGGAATCTTGTTGACAATAAACTCATTAACGGCATCAATATTGTACTTGAGCTGAGCCGAAATAGGAACAACTGGCGCGCCGTCTGCAGAGGTACCCTGAATAAACTTGAGAATGGACTTGTAATGTGCCATCGCGGCTTCTTCTTGCATAAGATCCACCTTGTTTTGGAGAATGATAATGTGTTGAAGCTTCATGATTTCAATGGCGGCCAAATGCTCAGAAGTTTGGGGCTGGGGACAAGACTCGTTACCAGCAATCAACAACAACGCAGCATCCATGACTGCGGCGCCTGACAACATGGTGCTCATAAGAATGTCGTGACCGGGACAGTTGTGTGCAACAGTAAAGTCTTCAAGAAGAATACGGCCATCGCCATCAACTTCAAAGCCCCGGAAGTCGCCACAACCAAGTGGCTCTATAGTGAATTCCTGGGTAGTCTTGATAGTAGAAACAGAGCCAATCTTGCTGGCTGATGCAATAGGAAGTTTATCAGAAGTTGGGCCATTAAAGCTCAAGGAAAAGGTTTCGTTTTGAGAAGCGTTGACAACAAATCCAAGAGAACGGGTCATCCAAACAAGGGACTCAAAAAGCTTGGAGTTGCTGAGCTCAAGATTGAATTGGTTATCAGCAATTGTTGCCTGGCCATCAATGAGACCAGCCAAGATTGCATGACGAACAGCAAGGGTATGTTTTTGAAGAGCAGAAGGAATGTGTTTAGAATCAACAATCTTTAATTCAGCAAGCTTTTCGTAAAATCCGTTTTCTTTGGCATTGGACTGCTGCTGGTTGGAAAGAGTGACATCGAAAGCAGACAGGTCTTGAGAAAGGACAATAGAAGAGGAGAGTCCCATTTTAGAAGCAAGACCAGTGATGCGTTCGAGAATGCCGTAATCCGCAGTAGTGTTGATGGTGAAAGTTGTAGGTTTGGCATTTGCAGAGTTTCCGAGCCAAAGACCGACGAGCCAAGCAACTTCTTCTTCGGTAGCTGAACCGATTTTGAGATCTGTGGCAGAGGCACCAAAATCAAGAGCAGCAGCGCGGTAGATACGGGCTTTGCTGTGAAGAGAGGCGGGACAGGTGAGATAGCTTTCGACAGTCATTTCAAATTCAACGGGAGACTTGTCAATGGATTGGTAGAAAGTGGTGGCATCTTCCATAGTTTGGAACGAATGTAACGTGGAACGTAAGCCATCAGAGTTTCCAACATACTGTCGTACTGTGTACACGTTACGGGCAGTATCAAAAACAGGAGACTCAACGGGACTGTCAATGCAAAGACAGAGTAAATGGCCGCTAGTGCAAGTGAATTTGTCAGCGTTTGAGTCTTTGGTTTGAGCAGATTGGTATGAGACTTGGAAAAGATCTTTTTGGCCTTCTTTGATGGAAAGAACGGTACGGGACTTGCCGTCAGGACCCATAACCAGGTCGCCAACTTGGAGATCTTTGTTGACGATGGGAGTTCCGGTTGGTGTAGCAAAAGCAGTGTTGGGCGCAAAGCAATCGACAAAAGAGACATGGCGGAGAAGCTCGTAGCGGCCAGGACAGCCTGGGACTTCACATTTAGGAGAGATTTCCTTGTCAGATCTGAAGGATTTGTAGCAGCCGGGTCTTGCACAGCTTGGATTGTTGCAACGGTAGATTTTAGCGTTTGCGTAACCAAGACGGATGGTAATGTTACGTTCCAGTTCGTTTTTGAAACGGACGGTTTGGACGCCGGAAATGGCTTTGACGACGGTAGATTTGCCGTGGGCGACATGGCCAATGGTGCCAATGTTGATGGTGGCTTGACGGCCAATGATTTCGGGAGACAGAGGAGTCAATTTGGAAAAGTCGGGATGGTCGGGTTGTGGAGGCAAGCCGCCACCTTCTTCAAACTCCTTTTGTCTTCGTTCTTCGGGAGTCAAACCATCGGCGTCCTTGTCGGTGTCGATGAAGGCGACGGATTTCTTGACGGGAGCTGAAGAAGAGGTATCTTTTGAATCGTCTTTTGAATCGTCTTTGGATTCATCTTTAGACTCATCTTTAGATTCTTGTGGTTGATCATTTTCGTAGTCTTCAATTTCACTGAGATCGGCGTCTTCAGCGGGTCTATCAGCCGACTCGTAGTCGAACTCGCCGATGACGACATCGGGAGTAGCTTCTTGTAAATCAGACATTGTTGAATCAAGTGAATTGAACAGATGGCGATTCAAGATGGTGGCTCTAACGAAAATGGAGGTTTGGAAAAAAAAAAAAAAAAAAAAAAAGGGAAATGACTCAATGTGAGTTACCCGGATGAAATACCCAACCCTGGTGGAAAATAGATTTTTTTACAATTGATACAAAAACAAAATAAATTAGAAATTAAAGTCATAACACATTAAAACATAAACGAGAATAATCAAAACTAGGCAAGCGGCTTCTTCCAAAACTTCCACGACTTGTGGGAGTCACGTGACTCAGCGTCTTCGGCACCCGTGCTCGGCCGCCGGATCTTCGACATCAGGTCCTTGAACTCGAGCAGAATGTCGTCGACAATGGCCGTGGACGGAGGCTCGTAGCTGACGCCCGTAGTGCCAATCATGCGGCGCACGCAGCCGGCCGGGCCGGTGACGGTGTTGTAGCCAGTGTTTCGCACCTGGGGATATTCCCACGAGTACAGGAGCTGCGGCAAGTTGTCGGCAGCCAGGCGCGGGTTCTGCGTGGCTGAGCGTGGCGAAGAAGGAGAAGTTTTTGGCGTGTGGTAGTCGTGTTTGCACAGAGGGCAGACGGCACGACGGGTGGTCAGCCAGGGCACGATGCAGTCGGAGTGGTAGACGTGGTCGCAAGACAGGGCCCGGACGCGGTCGTCGGCGCCAAAGGTGTCTAAGCAGATGGAGCAGGTGTTGTCGCACAGACGATGACGCTGGGACCAGGCGTGGAACTTTTGGACGGGAAACGACGAGTCGAGCGCGGTGGCCGAGATCAGCAAGCGCTCCTTTTTCTTCAGCGGAGCCAGTTGCGATGCGCTGGAGACGTTGATGAAGACGAGCGGAGTGTCCATGGCGGTGAGTATTGGTGATGATTAGGGCTACTGGGATGTGGCGGATTCGTGCCTATTTATATGCGCGGGCGTGGCAAAGACGGTTTAACGGTTTACGATTGGTCGGCTAAGAACCTGCCACACAAGCCACAATTATTTTTTCGTTTGACGGGATTTGAACGGACCCGTTTTGTGGCGGCGGGAGGTGTTGCTGTTTATCGGGTCAGAGCAAGTCGTGGTAGAGCAAACATCCATAAGAACTATTATCTACATCTATGATATCTATGTCTATGATAACTATCTATGATAACTGTAAGAACTGTAAGAACTGTAAGAACTATAACAACTATGGCAGAAAAATAAAGATAAGGATGCGGCGCATGGAAGCTTGGAACAAGGTTGCGGCCACCACAAGTGACACCTGCTGTAACCAAACACGTGACTTCTCGCACCCATCGCTCTTTTTCCTTTATGTCAAAAAACTCATCACTCGAAACCCGAATCCCGTATAAAAAGAGCCCGGGTCCCCCTCGTGAACCACTACGGCCGCTCATCCACCCGCGCCATCTTTTACCCGCTCAACCGTGGGTTAGGGCTCGCTTACGTAACTCTTAAATTTTTCACTTGACGAAAACGAAAATTTTGTTTGTCATCCGGGCCCAAAATCACCTTTTGATTTTTTTTTTTTTTTTTTTTTCTTTTTTTTTAACCATTCAGGTTTTACACTTGTTAACATCAAACAAATTAATCAAAAATCAAAATGAACTGCCATTTACATTCCAAATATCAAGCATTTCCTCCCGTCAAACTCCCAAACAGAACTTGGCCTGACAAGACCTTAACCAAGGCCCCAAGATGGCTCTCCACCGATCTCAGAGACGGTAACCAGTCTTTACCTGACCCCATGTCTGTCGCCGAAAAAAAGGAATACTTTCAAAAGCTCGTCCAGGTCGGTTTCAAAGAAATCGAAGTCGCCTTTCCTTCGGCCTCCCAAACCGATTTCGACTTTACCAGATATGCCGTCGAAACCGCTCCCGACGACGTCTGGATCCAAGCCCTGACTCCCTGCCGTGAGGAACTCATCAGGCGTACCATTGAATCTCTCCAAGGCTCTCACAAAGCCATTCTCCACATGTACTTGGCCACCTCTGAACTCTTCCGCGATATTGTTTTCAACATGTCTGAAGATCAATCCCTGGCCTTGGCTGTCAAATGCACCAAACTCGTTCGTTCTCTCACCAAAGACGCTCCTAACCCTTCAATGGCTCCAAACGGTAAACCCACGGAATGGGCCTACGAGTTCTCTCCCGAAACCTTTTCCGACACCGACATGGACTTTGCCGTCCGTATCTGCGACGCCGTTAAAGAGGCCTGGGGTCCTTCTGAAGAAAACCCCATTGTTTTCAACTTGCCCGCCACCGTCGAAATGTCCACCCCCAACGTTTTTGCTGATCAAATCGAATACTTTTCTACTCACATTTCTGAGCGTGAAAAGGTTTGCATTTCCTTACATCCCCACAACGACAGAGGCTGCGCTGTAGCTGCCACTGAACTCGGCCAGCTTGCCGGCGGTCAACGTGTTGAAGGCTGCATGTTTGGTAACGGTGAGCGTACTGGTAATGTCGACCTTGTCACACTTGCTCTCAACTTGTACACCCAAGGTGTCGACCCCAAACTTGACTTTTCTGACTTGACTTCAGTCATTGATGTCGTTGAGCGTTGTAACAAGGTTCCTATTCACCAGCGTGCTCCATACGGTGGATCCTTGGTCGTCTGTGCCTTTTCGGGATCTCACCAAGATGCCATCAAGAAGGGATTTGCACGTCGTGAAAAAATCACTGGTGGAGATGCGGAATTGGATGCCAAGACTCTTTGGAAGATTCCATACTTGCCTTTGGATCCCAAAGACATTGGCAGAACATACGAAGCCGTTATTCGAGTCAACTCCCAGTCTGGTAAGGGAGGAGCAGCTTGGATTATTCTCCGTAACCTTGAGCTTGATTTACCTCGTGGATTACAAGTTGCCTTTTCTAAAGTTGTCCAAGACGCTGCTGAGGTCAAGGGCCGTGAGTTAAAATCTGACGAGCTTGTTGATTTGTTTGAAAACGAATACTTTTTACAGGAGTCAGCCAAGGGCCATGTTTACTCTTTGGACACGGAACAGGACTTCAACATTGTGTCAATGGGCAAAGACAAGCGCCAGTTCCAAGGATACGTCACAGTCAACGGCGAGTCCAAAAAGGTTGTCGGCAACGGTAACGGCCCCATTTCGTCGTTTACTGACGCAGTCAACTCCATTATTTCGTTTGGACCTTTAGAGGTCTTGAACTATCAAGAGCACTCCATTGGCAAGGGCACTAATACCAAGGCTGCTACATACATTGAGATGTCGACGGTCGATCCCAAAGACAAGACCAAGACCATCAGACAGTGGGGTGTTGGCATCCACGAAGACGTGTCTCAAGCCTCGATCCAAGCCATTTTGTCGATTCTGAACTCGGTTGTCCGAGACTTTTCTTTATAAAGATTTGAGTGTAGCAATTGATTTTCTTTTCTTTTCTTTTCAGGGCCAATGGAGATTCGGCAAAAATGCATGAAATTGGTGAAAAGCTCGTGTGTTTAGTGGTCACATGATGAGATAGGGTTAGGCCACAGCTTTTTATTTTTGCAACGCAGCCACCATTTTTTTTTATTTTTTTTTTATTTTTTATTTTTTTATTTTATTGTTTTTTTTATTTTTTTATTTTTTTATTTTTTTATTTTTATTTTTTATTTTTATTTTTATTTTTTTATTTTTTTATTTTTTTATCATTTTTATTTTATTTTTTATTTTTATTTTCATTTTTTTTCACATTTACGAATTCACAGGTTTGACGACATTTGTTTTACTGTTTGAAACACAACCATCACATCAAATCAATAAACAAAAAGCATGGCTCAAACAAACCCAGCATCTTCCTCAAACGACGACTGTTACGACTCCAAAATGTCGCAAACCAACGAAGA
>JAJLVH010001171.1:0-10231 GCA_030570155.1 Magnusiomyces magnusii
ATCCGTATCAAAGAACTACCCGGCCAAGTCAATTACGTCGACTATACCCACGACATAGATTCAATCTTTGGAACCGTCAGTTCTGTGGCCTACGTTATCGATTGCCAGGGCGATTACTTTACCAGTCTGAGAAGACTCAAAGAAACCATTGAAAAAATCGCAAAGGTCAATCCAACCGTCGACATTGCTGTTCTTATCCACAAAATAGACGGCTTATCCGATGACTTTCGTGTAGATATCCAGCGTGAGATTTCCCAGCGTGTCACTGACGACTTGGCTGACGCCAACCTTGAAAATGTCCAAGTTTCTTTTTACCAAACGTCCATTTATGACCGTTCCATTCACGAAGCCTTTTCTCGTATAGTCCAGCGTCTGATTCCGGAGATCCCGACTTTGGAAAACATGCTCAATGCCTTGTGTGTCCGCTGCGGCATTGAAAAAACGTTCTTGTTTGACATTGCTTCTAAAATCTATGTTGCCACTGACAAGTCCCCAGTCAATCCCCAAACGTATGAAATCTGTAGTGATTTCATTGATGTCACTATGGACATTGATTCTTTGTATGCGATAAGAGGCGATTATTCAAGCAACAACAACAATAATAGTGAACTCAATGAAAATTCAAGTAATTCGAGTGCTGATGCGACAAGTTTATCGCTAAATACCCACAAACCCATCAAGTGTGTGTCCCGCATGCACAACGGCGTCGTTCTCTACATGTCGCAAATGATTCGCGGCCTGGCTCTCGTCGGCTTCATTCGCGAAGAGTCGATCCAGAAAATGTCGCTCATTGACTACAACGTGGAGATCTTTTCGCAGGGCCTGCAGAAGATATGGCCCCACTACTCGTGATTTAGTTTCTAGTTTAGTTTCAATCAAAACGGGCTTGACGGCCGTCTCGCCGTGCGTTCCAGTGCAAAAGGCACGTGATACTTTAAAATGTTAGCACATACCCTAGCCCTGGAGTAATCGGGGCCGTTTCAAATGCTCTTCTGCCAGCCCAGACACCAAGCCAGCGCCGCGCGCCCATTGGCCGGTGCGTGCGGCGATGACTCTTGGTGATTCATTTTTTCAAATCGCGCACGCTTGCGAAAGTCTTGCGTTGGGGCCTCCAAACGCTTTAAATTCAGGCTTTTTTTTTGGGCTTTTTGGGTTCTTGACCTGTTTCCTTTTTTTTTTCCTCTCATTCCAGAATCCACCGACTCCCAAAGCAATGCCGTACATGTCCAAGCTCTCGATTTCTTCGCCCCGGCTGTCAAAGCAGTCGAGCTCCATCTCTCCAACCACAAAGATCGCGCTGCCTCAGGCTCCTCCAGGTGCTGTATCCACGCGATCCAGTCGTTCAGCAGCCTCCTCTCCCTCCATGGCTTCTTCTCAACAGTTTGAGTCCAGTTTGCCTGTCCCAACTCATGCTACGTCATCTCCCCATTTCCCAGGCCATTTACCAGCTCAGCCCCATTCTTCAGCCCCGGGAATGAGCTGTGCTCGGCAATCGCATCGCCGCAAAAGCTCTGCCTCTTCCATCAAGTCGACGGTCTCAACAAAATCAAACATGTCCATCAAGTCCGTAAACCATGACCATGAATACCCACCGGCCCCAATCAGATTCCATTCCACCCCAAATACCGGAGACATTATAGATTCTTTTGAACGTGAACAGGAGGCTATTGTAAATAAGGTATGCTAAAATTATTTCATGTGTGTGTGTATGTTTACAGAATTGTGTCAACTAACTTTATTTTTTTTTATTTTATTTTTATTTTTTTTATTTAGCTCCAAAAGGAAATCGCACAGCTAAAAGGAACTACTGCACATCCTAGATCTCGATCTACATCTACATCGTCTTCTGTTTCTCGTCGTCTGTCTACACGTTCTATTTATTCACTTAGTGATGCCGAAGATCATCATACCAACAACACCCACGATCTGTCTATAACCAGTGGACATGGGGTTTATGGAAAACATGCCTCATCAAACACTAGCGTGACTTCAAGTAATGGCAATGCCAGCGCTATCAATACCAACTTACCGTACTCTTCCGGTCTTGTTTCAGCAGGATCTAACCGATCGTCAAGAGCCAGTTTTAGTTCCATCAACTCGCTTTCTGACGAACAATCAAATGCGGTCCAGGCGCTCAGAAAAGAAAACGAAGGCCTGAAAAAGAGACTGGCAGAACTCAACTCAATGCTTGCTGAGAAGGATAAGCAAATCGAGCAGTTGAAAGATGTCGCGTCCGATTGAGCATATTGAACACACGTACACCGACCCCTGTTGTGATGTGTGCGCTTTCTGTTTGGATTCAGGGCATGATGTGTATTGTGTGTGTAAATTAGTGTAAATTTGAATCTTGGTTTTGTCGGGTTCTTATCTGCAATCGAAGTCACATGTCTTGCGTTTAAACCGATTTATATCGATTGAGTGGCCACAGACCTGGAGAAAGAATATAAAAACCGCGATATTTTCATTCATTTGGACGTTATTGACGCCATTTCGGTTACTGCAAATACCATCAATATCATGTTTTTTATAGAATTACCACTTGAAATATACCACTCCCTAAAAGAATATCTTGAAACCGGCGATATACTTTCGTTGTCAAAGACGAGCAACCGTCTTCGCAAAATATTTGCGCCAATATCATGGGAAGTTTGCAATTTGGTTAAGAATAAAGGTACTTATTGGAACAACAGTAGTCAACCATGTATATTTCGAAGTATTTAGATGAATCAGTTTGATAATGCATCGAACTATACATGGTTTTTGCCAAACTCTGTCAGGCAAATAGCATTACGAGATCAGACGTTGGTTGACTTTTGTAATGATCATGAAGCAGACTGGGAAAGGTATGCTATACAATACCCAAATTTAAAAAAAATAGCGTCCAGACTGCTCTCGGGAAATTGTCAAGATTTGTATGAAACTTTTCCAAAAATTTCAAGTACCGTCACGTTCGAAAGTGCACTGAGTTATTTTCCTCAATACGACGAGCCAGGCGCATGGCACACGTTTTTGGCCCCGTTTACTTCGAATGTCAATGTGAAATACGCTACGCTCTTCAATTTGTCACATCCGCAAAGATCAGACATGTTGCGTGGTGTGTTTGAGCTATTCAATTTAGACTTTTTAGAACTGAATTTTATCACCGGTTCCAATATCCAGCTAATAAGCCCTTATCTGTCAAAAATACAAGGATGCCGTGTATTGCGTGTTAACGTTAGTTCTATATTGCCCAACATTGATGGATGTATAGATTCTATTATGTTTGTAAACAGCTTTCCGGAAACAGTGGAAGAAGTTCGTCTTTCTCTCCAAATCTTGTCATTTGAAAACAGTTTTGCTGCCCTAACGCAAAACTACTCAGATCACTTGTCTCGGTATTACGAACGAATCAATTCATCTTTGACAACAAATGAACAAATGGTGTTGGATAAAGTAACAATGTTTGAACACGATAGCGATCATAGCATGTTATTCGGCCAAGCTCTTCGCGAGTTAGTTTCATTTCCCAATCTCAAGGCTGTCAAAGGTGTAGGAATACACAAATACTTTGAGTGGCACCATCATATATTTCCATTGACCAAATTAATTTTTAATGAGTACTTTAGTTTTTTTTACTCGTGCCCTCACGTTAGATCACCGTTAAACATATTGGAGTTTTCACTTTCATCATTCCCGCATTTGCAGCATATTATAATGAGAATGGACACAGAAATAGCACCAAATGCCTACAATTCCTATTTATATTGCATGCTGGTCAATAATATCAAGATGATGCCTCTTCATGAATTTGAAGTCTGGTATGATGTTCAGAGAAGTTATACTCGCGCCAATCTAGAGGTGGAAGAAGAAACTTTTCATTATGTTAACCAAAACACTTTTGATACGTTTCAAGATACTGCAGGTTACTTGATCGACCATGTCTTTCCTTCCTCTACATTTTATTCACATGAGACCAACTTTACAGAGCTTTTCAAATGCTTTGCTTTTGATGTCTTTCTATATAACCTGGGACGTGAAAGCAATCTACAAGTCTTGGAGATTGAAATGGTAGTAGCGGACTCGTTTCTTGATAACAGAATACAGCGATTAAAGGAGTCTAATCCATCACTACGAGTTATAACGACGCTCAAACAACCAATCTGTGGCGTATGTCTTGAAACGGAGCATACCAAGGCTTGTGGCAAGCCATGTGATGTACGCTATTTATATGATTAAAAGACGTTGAGTTAATAAATGGCTGTCGGTTTTGGTGTAAATGTGCATATTTCCATTTTAGGGCGAACTGGTCATTAGGTTGGTATCCCACGCGTTTTTGGTGTCACCAAAACACAAACGCGGTGGATGTCGCTGTGCCATTAATGGTTACAACGTTGTTGTTGTTGTTGAAGAGGGACTTTAATTTTTTAATATTTAAATGAAGATCTGCTTCTTCTCTATACCTTTTTTGAAAGCATCATTGTATTATTTGCATTTTGCGATTCAATTCTTATACCAAATAAAGATTGTTGGTACTATTCTTTTTGTTTTTATTTATTTACATTTGAAGGAAATAGATAAAATGGTTTCAATTATTAAAAGTAGAGGAAGTTTGAATACTTCGCTTTGTGTTGCTCTTGCTGGGGTTTTGTTGTCTGTTGGCCCAGTTGCCGCTGCTCTTACACCTGAAGCTCAGAAAGCTATGACTGGTGCTTATGCTGCTAATATTGAAGTTTCTGGAAACGATTTGCTTGGTGTTCAAACTGAAGAAACCATTGTTGGTTTGAATGAAGAGTTGCTGATTGGAGATGAAGAAGAAGAAGAAGACGATTGTGATAACGGTGATGATAGTGACGATGGCACTCAATGGCGTTTGAAGCAAATTCAAGAAGAAGAAGAAGACGATGATGATGAAGACGACTGTGATAATGGAGATGACAGTGATGATGGATCGCAATGGCATTTAAAGAAGGTTGCTGAAAATGAGGATGATGACGAAGACGACTGTGATAATGGAGATGACAGCGATGATGGCTCTCAATGGCATTTGAAGAAGATTGAGGAAGGCAATAAAGTTGAAGAAGAAGAAGAATATGACGATGAAGATGACTGTGATAATGGCAATGACAGTGACGATGGATCACAGTGGCATTTAAAGAAGGTTAAAGAAGATAATAAAGTTGAAGTTGAGGATGGTAGTGATGACGGATCTCGATCGAATTTGGAAAAGATTGAAGAAAGTGAAGAGGTGGAGCACAAGAATGATGAAGAAAATGATGATACACAATCGAATCTTCGTGAAGTAGTTGAGGAAGAAGATGACTATGATGATTGTGATAACGGTGATGACAGTGATGACGGCTCTCAATGGCATGTTAAGCAAGAAGACTTGGATCCTTCATCTGGATTCCAACGTCCAGTCAGAACCCGTTTTTCGAGAACTACTGCTCAAGGCCTTACTCCATTTCCTCAATGGCTGACTGATATCACCAACATGACTCAATGGCCTTCACACGAAGTTACTTTTGTTCCTCAGGCCGGAATCAACTTGACTAATGTTCCCGATGTTCCCCAACGTGAACTCGGCGACTGCTCTCAAATTACTCTTGATCATTGTTCTTTTGACTGTTTCCGTTGTATTGCAACTGACGAAGTCATGTCTTGTCCAATTCTTTCCCAAACTTTTGATGACGGTCCATCTCCTGCCACTCCCAAGTTGTTGGAACAGCTTCCTGGCAAGACTACTTTTTTCACCCAAGGCATCAATGTTGTTAGATTTCCTGACACTTTCCGTCAACAACATGCTCAAGGACATTTGCTTGCATCCCATACTTGGAGTCACTCTAATTTGGCTGGCGTCTCTAATGAACAGGTTGCTGCCCAAATCCAATGGTCTATCTGGGCTATGAATGCCACTGCTGGTATTGTTCCTCGCTTTTTCCGACCACCTTATGGAGCTTCTGATAACCGTGTCCGTTCTATTGCTCGCCAGTTTGGGTTGATTTCTGTGTTTTGGGATCATGATACTTTTGACTGGCAGGTTAATGACAAGAAGAAGATTCCTATGCAAATCTTGGATGAAGTTCGTGGATGGAAGAGTGAAACCCCTAGTGGTTTGATTTTGGAACATGATTCTACGATTGACACTGTCAATGTCGGTGTTGATGTGTCTAAATTGTTGGGCGATAAGCAGTATACTGTTGCTGAATGTGTTGATGGCAAGTGGTATCAAAACATTTAGTCTTTACAAGTGTATGGCTGTAAATGAATATAGATTAAAAATAAATGGATAATTACACGATTAAAACAATGTTTTTAACGAGCGTTGATTGCCGTCCAGAAACGCTTTTCGTCTTCATTTTGGAAATCGAGCAGGCTTGCAACGACTGGCAACAGTTGCTGGCGCTGTTCTTTATGCTCAAGGAAACCCAGCAAGACGTTTTTGATGTATCCGACATTAGGCGGAGCCTGGCCGAGCTTTTGCAGAGACACAGAAGACACTGACGATGTCCTGCTGTGGTTCCTTTTATGGCCAGGAACAGGTTTTCCCGCCGAACTCGAAGAAGCCAAAGAAACAGAGGAACGCTGGTTGGCACCGTTTTCGTAGAGGCCGTTGCTATCTGGAGCACTTGCGCCGGCTTCCGCCAACTGGTCTCTGAGTTTCTGACGCTCCAGCTGCAAGGCCCGGATATCCGTGTTGAGAGTATGCTGGTTTTGGTGCAGCTTGTCGATGCGGGACTGCGACTCCTCGAGCATGGCCTTGAGGTTGTTGTTTGCGTGGGTGTACTGGCGCAGCGCCTGCTCGGACTTGGACAGGTTGTCGCGCAGCTGCGAGACGACCTTTTTGGACTCGACGGCTTCTTGCTCGGAGGAAAAGAGCTTGTCGTCTGCGTGGGAGCGGGAGGTTCTTAGTTCGGTGATGTCGCGGTGGTAGCGCGACTTTTCTTCTTGGACCAGGGTCAAGTTGGATTCCAGGTCGCGGACGTGTTCTTTGAGGGTATCGATTTCGCGGCCACGGCGTTTGGAAAGTTGAGCAGCTTCGGATTCGAGTTGGTCACGCTCGTCGCGAAGTTCTTGGATTTTCTCAAGCGCCTCTTTGAGCTTGTTGTTTTGGGAACCTTCAGAGTCTGCAAGTAAACGACGCATGGTTGCGGATTCTGAAATACGTTCTTGGAGGTGTTTGTGTGTTTGAGAAAGCTCATCTTCCATGGACTCAAGACGGGCTGTGGATTCCATGAGCTGGACCGACATTTCTTCATTCTGTTTGCGTAATGATTCAACTTGGTTGCTGTTGATTTGACGATGTGATTCTTGGGCATCAAGTTTTGCACGGAGCTGAGCAGCTTCTTGAACAAGTTTTGTGCGCTCAGAGTCCCATGCATTTCTCATTGAAAGCTGTTTTTCAAGATCTTGCTGAAGCTTGTCAATATCTTGTAGAGACTTGGAATTGCGATCAAGTAATTGCTTACGCTCATTTTCAATGCGTTGCATGCTTTGACGCATGGTGTTGATACGGCCATCGCTCTTCTTTTGTGAAGATTCAAATGAAGTAACTTGGTCCTTGAGAAAATTGATTGAATCTTCCTTTTCAGAAACAATAGAAGTCAGCTGCGAAATCTCGTTGCGTAACGACTTTTCGGATTTTTTCAACTCATTGACCTCTTCAGTCTTGCGAGAAACCTGGTCTTTAGCGACTTCTAAAGATTCTGCTTTACTAGCAACGTCCTTCAATGAAGCTTGTAAACGCTTGATTGTTTTCTCATGTTGTGTGATTTCCTTAAATCTTTCTTGTGCAAGGTTGTTGTTAACTCGAGACTCTTTTTCAATTGTTTTGAGTTTGGCTTCCAAATCACCAATCTTTGAATTGAGTTCAGTTTCCTTCTTTTTCAAAGCATTTTGAGCATCGCCAAGTTCCTTCTTTAACAAAGTCTCAGACTTTTGCAAAGCATCCTGTGCCTTCTTCAATTTAGCTGTATCGTCATCATACTTTTGCTCAAAAAGTTTGATCTTTTCTTGAGCAGATTGGTGCTTATCTTCAAGTTCTTTGGTGACAGTCTTGTGTTGATCTCTCGCGTTAGACAAATCTTCTTCAGTCTTCTTTTTAGCTTCTTCCAACTTTTCAACTGCTGCAGCATGTATATCTTTAACCTTTGACAATTCTGTTTCTGCCTTTGAAGAATGTTGCTGTAACTCTTGTTGCGCGGTTTCCAAATCATTTTCAAGAGCTGTGATTTTACTTTTGAGTTCAACATTTTCTTTTTCCAACTCTGCAATGTTTTTGTTCAAACTAGCCAATTCTTCCTCGCGTGCTTTATCATTAGCAGCATCCTGTTCCTTTTGCTCAGCATTAGTTTCCTTTTCTCCAACAAGCTTTTTGATTTCTTCAGCCTGTTCTTCAAGTTTGGTTTCCAACTTCTGTTTAGTTTCCTCAATTTCTTTCATAGACTCAGCCAACTTTTTCTCTTTGACCTTGAAATTTTCTTGAGAATGAACCAAATCTTGGCCAGTTTCAGTAAGCATTTCACGTAAATTGGCAACTTCTTCAATCTGGGTATCAAGCTTGTCTTTGTACTTCTTTTCAGAATGTTCCTTTTTTTCAAGATCAACCTCAAGTTTGTCAGCCTTGGATTTGAGTGATGTAACTTCTACTTCAAGTTCACTGTTTTTGGTCTTGAGCTCGTTAACTTGGGTTTCAAGCTTTTCAACACTGGCTGTATCGACAACAGGAGAATCCGTAGATACGGGAACGGTTTCAGTTACTTTGACAGCAACATCATTGTCAGTATCTTCAGGAGTTTCAGTTGGTGTTGTAGTTGACGCTTGAATATTTCTAGCATTTTTCTGTTTCTTGTTCTTGTTCTTTTTGTTTTTAGAAAGATTATTGCTAGCTGGCGCCACAACAGTTGGAGAGGCAGGAACAGAAGATTTATTTTTAGCTTCAAGGTCTTCAACCTTCTTTTCCAATTTTTTCTTTTCCTCGGTCCACTCATTTTCTTTAGAAACAATTTGTTTTTTGAGTTCTGACGTTTCTTGAGCAGTAGCATCACTTGTTTCTTTGAGTTCTTTGATTGTTGAAATCTTTTCATCAACTCTGTTACGCAAGGCCTTCAAAGTTGACGACAACACCTTAACATTTTGTTCCTTCTTTTCCAATTTTGTTTCGCTTTCTTCTAAAATGGATTCCACACTGGCCAGTTTCTTTTTCAAAGCGTCTGTTTTTTCCTTTTCGGCTTCAATTTGCTTTTCCAACTTTTCTTTGGTTTTGAGGATTTCGCCATTCATTTGACTTTGTTTGCTGATTTCTTCATTCTTGGTCACAGAATCTTTCAAGTCGGATTCAGCCTTTTCCAATTTGCTAGCCAATGTCGAAACTTCAAGTGTCAATTCATCAACCTTTGTTTTGAATGTCTCAATCTGCTTGTTCAAAGCTGTTTCTTTTATTTCGAGATCTTTCTTTAAAGAAATTGTTTCACCACAAAGTGTTTCCTTCTCAATTGAAAGCTTTTCTTTTTCAGTTTCAGATTCTTTCAAAGATTCTTTGAATTTTTTCAACTCATTTTCAGCATCTTCAAGTTTAGAAGCATCACCTTCAATGGATTTTTGAGCTTTAGACAACTCAGATTCAAGATCGTTCTTTGATTGGGTAACATCTTTAAGATTTGTAGTTGATTTCGAAAGAGTGTTTTTGTAAGGAACCAATAGGTCGTAACTTTGGGTATTTGAACTTTTTTTAGATTGTGAATTAAATTTTGATTTATAAAGGTATAGACAAGCAGTTACCAGAACCAAACCCATCAATTGCACTTTTGTCTTTAATCGAACATCACTTTTGATATTACGAAATTGGTTTTTTAAAACAGACAAAACTAGTGATGGATTGTTTTTTAGAAATAAAAGGTATTCAGATCCGAAGGTATAGTACCTTGGCCACTTTAATGTGGACAAGGAATGAGCCATTTGGTTTTTTTAAAAAAATTCAATTGAATCTGATAAATAGTAGAAAGAAGAAAGTAGAATTGTAAATCTGGGGTAATATAAAAAAGCAATTAAAAACGTTAGCATGTGAATGATTACGTAATTGTGTTTATTTATGAGAGCTATTTACGTCTTATATAAAATTGGTTTATATTTTTGACAATGCCTTTTTTTTTAAAAAATTTAGCAAAAGACAAAAGCAAAAAAAACTTTTTTTTTTAATCATTTGATCTTGAAATTATTTAACTCAAAGCTTGTGATCAATGTTTTTTTTTTTTTT
>JAJLVH010001172.1:0-10221 GCA_030570155.1 Magnusiomyces magnusii
AGCATGAGTTGATTTCACAATTTAGAAAAATAAAAAAAAAAAGACTAGCTGGTTTAAAATAATGGTAATAAAACTAAATATATTTAGAATGGATTTTATAAAGACTAATTGACGATTTATTTATAATACATTCACATATATAAACATTGCTTTTTTCCTACTTTTTTTTGCACAAATATTTTCCAAAATTTGTATTTCTATTTTTTTCGTAGATATATATACAACCCAAACTTACATATATCTGTTTCATCGCATCAAACGTTATATTTTCTTTTGAATCTTTAATTAGAAACATTTTTTTTTTTTTTTTTACTCTATTCTTCTTTTCATTCACATTAATCAAATTATTAAAAAAAAAAAATAAAAAATGAACCAAAGTGACACCCATTTACTTCAATCCAACGATAGACTTGTTCGTTATAGACCTCGACCTTCTCTCAGTATAAGTGTCAGATCCTATAAAGGATATCTCAATTCTGAAGCCCAACAATCGTTCAAACTTCCTCTTTCTCGTGGAACCATCAAACAAACAAAAGCAATGTCTTTTAATCAATTTAATAGCAATAGCGATAACAACAACGATGATATTGATGAGATAAGTTCTGTCTCTTCTTTCGATTCTTTCTCTTCTGCAATCTCTGATACTGCAAACGCACCAACCACCCATACTATCCAGTCAATGAAATCAAACACTTCAAATTCTCCCAATTTGGTCACAAGCCATAAATCAACTTCCATTAGACTGTTTCCTGAAATCCAAGCCAACAAAAACGAAACAATGCAGACCAAATATCTCAACTACAGCTTTTCAAAATCAATCATGTGGCGCCAATTTGAACAAAACACTTTTGATTATTTACAAAAAGTCATGTCAATTGTCGGCAGCGGTTCTCATGACATTGAAGCTTCCGTTTCGAATCACTGTACCCAACATACAAACACACTTGTAGCTTTGTATAATCAAAGAAAGTTGGCTTGTGACAATGTTGACGAGTTTATGGCGTTAATTATTGATAGAACTCAAGCCTTTTTTGCTGCTCATGGTATTGATGCCCAATTCATTCACGGCACTCATCCTAACGAAATTGGGCAACCTAGTGTTACCCTCGTATTTAACAATACACCCATCGTATCTGGTGTTTATGTTGAAGATGACGAGTTTCCTCAAATAACCAGTGACGACTTTTTCTTTAGACGACTAAACCAAAGTGTCGAGTCCACGAACTTCATTGATCAAGACGATGTTCAAGCTCGATTATCCACCGACATTGTTTTTAAGGCATTCCAATATATGGCACTGAACAACATGTCGTATGGCTTCATTTCCACAAACTCATTTACTAGGTTTTTGAGTCGCGATTATAAAAATAACAGGGTTTTGTACATCTCTCCAGCGATTGATCATCAAAACGGCAACGGCCGATCAATCAACATTGCTGGATGCTTGGTTTCTATCTGCACACAGGCAATCACTAAAAGACACAATGATAATCGTAGCACATCTTCAACTTGTTCTAAAATGTTCAACACACCTCTTTCTTTTTGGGCACCCACTCAAAAAAGTGGAATTAATGAATCATTTAGTACCAGTTCATTTGATCCTGACTCAATTAATACTGGCTCACACAATAATGATTCACTTACCACTGATTCAAGTGCTACTGAAACTGCAGACGACGAAAACGAAAACGATTTGGAGTCTGGGCTTGAAACCAACAACCTTTCAAGTTTGTTTCCAGTGGGTCCAGCATCAACCAACACATCAGTCGTCAACGGGTCTCTCCGTGTCGGCGCCGTGATCAGTGTTCCACAACAAGAGTATGACGAAAATTCTGACGTTTCCAGTATTTCCGCGTTATCTGATCTTGAATCTCATTACAGTGATGATGAAGAACAAACCAATCCTTTTTCAGGTATCGAAAAAATAAAAGTTATTGAAAGGCTGAAAGATATCGATATTTCGGAAACGCCAAACGAGCGTACATATTCTAGCATTGACAACAATGATGCAGACAAAACAGCCAATTCAAGTGATAGTATTGATGAATATGATGTTAACCAAATATTTACGCCACCTCCATCTATCAAAGCAAAAAAGAATACAACGCAGCCACTTGAAAACATTAGTAACGATACATTTTATCCATTGGAAATTTGTCCAGTTGCGTCGCCATCTATTCACAATCTTAGTTCTTTAAATGACGGATACCCTGGCGACTTGAAATGGTGGAAAGTTGTCAAAGCCAAGAAAAACATTTACATGATACGATTCAAAAAAGACGGCCGCGCTGATGAAGGCGAAATTCAAATCACAGAAACTGACGTTTCTCCAAAAGACGAGTTACAGTATAACCGGCTTGAACGCAACGAAACCATGAAACGTGGTATTTGTCGTGCAAAAAATTCAGCCATTCCAATGTATGAAAGCCATTATAACAAATTTCACCAATTCCCACCACAAGTTACGACCAAAACTTCAGGTGATTTATCAAAAGACAACACTAAATGTGATCCGTACCTGCATAACAACAAAAATGTTGGTCAACAGCATGGATACGCCCATAACCATTGTGTTGCCCCGATCGAACGTTATACTACCACAGCCACGGCTACAATAAAAATTGTTGATACCAGCGCGCCAGAATATGAAGACGTGTTGAAAAGGTACGAAAATGAAGCACAAATGTATGAATATTTTGCTAGCCGGCCCCACGAATCCTTGAGTTTTGTTTCCACAAAGTACGTGTATGGCAGTGTGTTGGGTCTTTTCATGGTCCTAGCTGTTGAAAAATGCGGTAGACCAATGACGGCCCGAGATTTGGTGCAAGTTACTTTAGACAACAACGGGTATCCTCAAACAGAGCTGAACCACAAGGTGTGTGAAGAAATGCACCAGGCTTTGTCAAGACTGCATGCGATGCGGATTCTTCATCATAACATTTCGTTGGACCATTTTACAATTGACGAAAGTTATGATGGAAAAATGCGCAACACAACCAACATCAAACTTTCCAATTTTGGTGAATCTAAATTGTACATTCGGTTATACAAACAAGCTTCACAAGAAGAGCATACCAAGCTTGATGATCTCTTGAATAAGGTGTTAGACGATTATAGCCGTAATTTACCTAATCGCAATCGATCAATGGTGGGTATCAAAAAGGAGTATCAAGACCAATATGAAGATGAGGCCGATATCTTAGAAACTGTGTCATTAAAACAGGTATCTTCAAATGTGGAAATCAAGCCTATCCATGTTGAGGATTTGAGATCCGATGCCGGTCAATTTGAAGGTTTATCAGATATGGATGAGTAAATGTTTTTATTTTTTAATCTTTATTTAATTTTTTATCAATTTAATTTTCAAAATTTTAAAAAGTAAAAAATGGAAAAGTAAATAGTTTTGCCTTAAAAACAAAAAACAAAAAATAGAAACCATAACCACGTGACCACATTGATCCAACCCAAAAACCAATTTCGATTTTTGATTCGTCAAAAAAAGAAAAGCGACTTTTATTCTTCTTATTCATAGTATTGAAGACATTGTTTGCCAACAGTTTGACCAAGTTACGAAAAGTTCAATGGTTGTTTGTAATCTATGAACGATAATCTTATAAAAACGTAAATCATCAATGAATGCTCAACATCTACTTCTACGTCAAAAATAACAATAGTTAATCATAATAGTTAAATACAAGTCTATATAAATACAAAGGTTAAAACAACGTAGACAGGTTTTTAGCTTCTTGCTCCATAACTTCCAAACTTCTGGGTCCCGCTCTATTTGTATCCGGACTCTGAAACGTCTTGTCTTTATTTGCGTTTTCCTTCAGCACTGAAAACACGTACTCCAAGTCCCCTTCTTTGCCATTCAATCTTTTGTATATGTCATCGACGTTGGGCAAATCATTCATTTTCCGCGGGATGATGTGGCAATGCACATGAGGCACCGTTTGCCCGGCAAGCGGCCCGTCTTGTATCGCAATGTTGAGCGCATCTGCTTTATACTCGTGTTCAATCACTTTGGCAACCTTCTGGACTGAACCGTAAAAGTCTGCTACTTCGGCGGCGTCCAGTTCGCTGATTCGGGATACGTTACGACGCGGACATACCAACACATGGCCTGGTAGTATGGGCCGTATGTTGACGAGTCCAAATGTTAATTTTGTTAAATAAAAAACTTGCCGAGTGACTATGAATTTGCCAAATTTGATAGGCGTCGTTGATTTTAATGCTGAAATTGTCATTTTCTAACTTATAAATTGCTATTGTTTCTTTATTTCATGAAGGTTATTGACTCAAGTCGACGATCAAAAGATCCATCAAATCATCTAATTAGCTTTCGTTTTAGTCGTTGTTGAAACAAAAACTCAACTACCCCAAAAGTCACATGATTTACTTTTTTTTTTTTTTTTTTTAATCCGCTAGAATTTGCAACAAACTTGTTTACAATTGTTGAATATTTATTGCGATTTTTTTTAAAAAAATATAAATTTTTTTGGTATAAATAAATAGATGAGAAATGAAAAATGCTATATATATAATTACTAAACCATAATAGTGTCAATGAAAAAAGAATAAGAAAAAACAAAACACTCTGTTTAAAAGTGTTGCACATATTATGAATAGCAAATGAAGAATAAAAAAGCCATATAATTTTAGAAAAACTACAATTCAATCAAATTGTCGGCTTGTGCTTGAGCCAATAAATCATGACCGTTTTCTTCATTATCGTTGTGATCAAAATCACCAACGTTTCCAACAATTCCATCATCTTGTTGGTTGTCATTTTGATTGTCGTTGTGATTAACTGGCTCTTCAATTAATTGTTCTTGGCCAGCAGCTCTGTTTCTTTCTATTGTTTCTGCATGGTTCCGTCTTTGCAAATCTTCTTGTTGCCATCTTTCATAAAGAAACGGAACTAATGAACCAATAAACAAAAACGCAGCTCCTTGGACCGCATGCACTGCTTGTTTAACAACACCTGTTATACGTTGGATATGAATATACCCTTCTTCGCCTTCGTTGTTTTCATTCCTTTCTTCATTGTTATTGATATTGACATTAGTATTATCTTGTTGCTGTGGTTGTACTTCATTAGGAACTGCTGGATGGAAATGTGGTAATAAACCATTTAACCTCCGAAAAACATTATTAAACTGATTTCTCAAAATTTCACCTAGATTCATACCATCAAACATTCCAATGAGAATCAAAACTGGCACAATAATGTTCAACATACTTGTACCAACTGGAAGCCCTATTTCGTGAAAAATTCGGAAAAAAACAATAGTAGCAATGACAGCGTTACGAATATGGTGAGGCTGAATTGCCAAATTACGGTTACCAAGTCGAATGTTTAATTGGAAATCTCGCCAATTGCCAGCACCAAAACCTAAGCCGATACCGAAACGAGCTGCAACAACTCTTTGGTTGGGTATCTGGTCACCTGGAGCTGCAGGTGCCGGAGCCGGATGTGCGTTTACATTAGCTGGTACCTGTGCTTGATTTTGTGGTGGAATGGCATCTGCTCCTATGGTATCAAACATTCTCAAAAATGCAGCTCCATCACGAGATTGAGAATTATTGACAGCTTGGGCATCACCCGAAACCATCCATGGAACACCCAAATATACAGTAGAGTCATGCGTAAGGTCGTTGTTGAATTGAGGTTGCGAAATGGTTGAATCGAAAATTGGAGTTTTAGAAATGATTGGTCGTAATTCGAGTTTTTGAGATGGCTGAATAGCTTTTTGTAACTCATCAATTGCCTTTGGTGACAAGCAGCATGATAATCTCCCATAAAAGTTTTTCACAATAACCAAATCGTTTGAATCGACCAAGACCTTTTTTCCATTAACTTCAAATGCAATTGAACTTTTGTTATTTTCAATTGTTGTATATGGAGTGAGATCACAAATACCAGCAGTTTGTGTACGTGTCACTTGGCTTACTAGGTTTGATGACAGCATATCACCTTCATTTTTAACAATTGAACTTTTCTCATCAAAACTGAAATAACGGTTTGACGATAAAAGATCATTACCAGAACTGGGTATAGTTTTTGTAGGTTGTATATCAGTGTTTGCAACGCCAGCATCAGCTTTTGTAGAAGATGAAGAAGCAATTGAAGAATTAGAAATGTTGGGAGCCATTTTTGTAGCAGGCTTCTTTTTACCAAAGAGATTAAAAGGAAGAGCTAAATGATAATGGACCGTCTCTGCAGTTTCCATTTCGGCATCTTTAAGAATCGCTTTAATTGACTTATCATCAGTCAGAAACTTTCCACGAAAAATAAGACGTTGCTGTTCCGGTGCTGGAACAGGACCATCATTAGGAAACAACGCAGCGATCTTGTGTTTTAATGACAAAATGGTATCATTCTTGTCCAAAACAAACTCCATTGGTTGTGGAATTGACAGTTTTGTGGGGCATGTGACTTTGATATTGATCACGGACATTTGGTTATCAACTTGGTGACGCTTGGTGTGATTGTCTGGGGAACAAAAGGTCTTGCAATATGTCAGTCGCTGCTTTCCAAGCGCTCAAAGCAATTTCAGATTTACACGATGGCGTGGCACAATGACATTACACTATAAGCAATATCATTGTATGTAATTTCCAGCCGCATCTACGTCAGACTCTGTCACAAAACCCGAGTAGCCCCGCTTGAAAAGACCGACAAGGCCACACTAAAGACCCGATCGGGGCTAAGATGCAGATGGAAGCGGAGTTAATTGGGCAAGACATATCCGCAGCCATCCGACCAACAACAATACCCGACCTTATGCAAATATGACTGATGTCTAGCTTTGCCCTAAAACCTTTTTTCTGTCTTTTCCAACAGTACTTTACTCACCGAAATTCTTTTTTTCTAATATAAAACTTGAACATGACCCATTAATTAATCAGAAAGTTGTGTGCGTTGAACTTTAAGCGTTTGAAGAAGGTTTTCTTTATTAGAATATGATTGTATAAATATATATAAATACGAAACTTCATCCAGATACCGGTTGTTTTAGTTATTGTAACTTTGATACATCATAACCAGAATTCTAGATACCACGAGTCAATATCTGTAAAATCCAATAAATTTTAATCAAAAATACCAGAAAAGTAATCATGCCTCTAAGAAAAAATTCAAATGTTGGTCGTAAACCGTCCAACACAAAAGCCACCATTAACAAAAATATAAAACAAAAAAAGGAAGTGCTGGTAGTTAGCAAAGGGAGCAGAGCCACTGCTTGTGACAGATGTAAGCTGCGAAAGCAAAAGGTGAGTTTCGATTTGATTCGTCGAGTTCCATTATTAATGAATTCTAACATTCTGACACTTGATACTGTCATTGATAATATTAATAATATTATCAATAATACGACTATTAATAATGATCAAATAGTGTGACCAAAAACTTCCAGTTTGCACAAATTGTCTAAAATCAAATGCCGAATGCATTCAGCCTGAAAGGTACAGAAGCAATTTAGTTGATAAGTACGTATTTAGTTGATATACAATCTTTTTAACGAAAACGAAAATGCATGTTACTAACCTTGGCCATTTTCTTAGGGACTCTTACACTAAACAGTTGGAAAGTAAAATTCAAGATTTAGAGGCAAGACTCAGATTCCATGAAGCCTCAGAATATCATTTTTCTCGATTCAGTGCTTTACGAGGATCAGGATCTTCACTTTTGTCTCACCAATACATTGCTACAAATTCAATTAGTGAAGAAGCTTCCGAAGAAACAGAAAATACCCAAAAAACAGACCAAGATCCAGAATACGATGTCGAGTCGGAATCTGAATCAAAAACTGAAAAGGCTTTAAAAAGACCCATTAATGGGACACTAGTTAGTATTTTAAACACGGATTCGTCAGATCCTTCCAAGATACCATCATCTTTTTCAGTTGTTTCGTCAATGCTCAAAGAATCATATACCGAAAACATAAAAAACGCAAAGCCATCGTTAAGCAGTTCGACTTGTTCAATTTCTGGTTTGAGCAGTTCAACAACAGAATCCGAAAGTAGCCAAGCTACTGATACAGATGCTTCATCAATACCAAATCCTCAAAACTGCAATTCATCACCGGCTGATGCGGACAATTATTTATTACCTTTGGATATTGATGTGAGTGAGTTTTTGTCATTTGACGTTGCCGAGCCCGTCAATGACGAAATTGGTAAAAAAGTGATTCAGTTTTTGAAAATCAAAAACCAATTCAGGTTTCCAGTTTTACGACGCAATGATATAGAAGAGCTTCACAAGAAACGATTTGAAAAACCGGTCGATCCAAATGACACTGACTGGAATTATAACCAGTTTTATTTGTACATGACATATGCTCTTTCCATTTTGAGTTTTTTGGGTGTCGCATCACAAAAGGGTTTTGCAACCCCAGAAAAGCTTGACCCTTATACATTTTATCATCGAGCTATTATCCATGCACGACGATGCAAAAACCCTGACCCAATAATGCAAATTCAATGCCTTACAGTGTGCAGTTTTTTTCAAATCCGTCAAGATATTAGTCGAGGGTTGCACTGGAATATGATTGACAAAGCCATGGGAATTGTCAAAAAGAACAGGTTACACAAAAAGGAAGAGTTGGAAAAGTATCCGATTCTTGAACAAGAAGATAGACTTCGCACTTTTTGGAGTTTGTATCAACTTGAAAGATTAATGTCGTTTGAACGTGGAGTTCCATATGTCATTTCAGAAAACGAAATTGATGTTCCGTTATATTCAAATGTCAATGACTCCGAAACAGACGAAAAGGTTGTTTTGAAGGCCCGAGACTTGCCTGATTTTCAACAATTCAAGCCTGGTAACTACACTTCGTTAACTCTTAGTTTGCATGGTCTCAAACTCACTATTATTGAATCAAAAATAACCGACACAATTTACTGTGAAGACAAAACGGTGGAAGAACAGTTTAAATATGTGGAACATTTTCTGCGGGAGTTGGATGACTGGAAAGCCAATTCTCCTAATAACTTGGGTTACACGCAAGTAATGGTTGAAATTTATCATGCTCGTGGAGTGCGTCTTTTGCTTCAACCTTTTATTGGCTTTATGGATCCTACGAGTCCTTTATTTATCAGATGCATGAAACAAACTGGCCAAATTGCTCAAGGCTGTGCTGAAATGTCACGTATTATCAAAGGATACAATTTAATAACGTCAAGCATGTTATTTGTGTGTGGTTTAACTTTGATTTACGGACTTTGGCTGGCATCAAAATCAACATTGAATTTCCAATTTATTATTGAAGACATTCGTCTTTGTACTTGCACTTTATATGCTTTCTCTGAACGGTCATCAATGTTTAATCATTACCGAGATACCATTGACAACCTTGCCAGTGCTACGATCCGTCATGTTGCCGAAACTTCGTCTGCCAAAGTTCAAATCTCACGAACTGTTATGGGAATTTTCCCAGACTCTGATACACAAGTCAATGAAAATATCAAGCCTACCAACAAAAAGTACAAATCGTTTCAAGACCTGACCAAAGCAACTTTTGCGCAAAAGAAGGATTTCATTGAATTTCGAAAAGAAATGGATGACCAGATTGAAAAGGCATACAAGGAACAATATAATGAACGAGCCAAAAGGCGGCACGGTGGATGGACTCCACTTGCTAGTACCAAGCCATCAGAACCCGAAGAAAAGCCAGACAAGGAAAAGATAGAGATACCCATAAAGAAAGAAGAAGAAGACGAAAGAGAAGAATACAGACGGCATGTTAAAAAGCCAAAACTGGAGTCTGATTCTACAAATGATGATTTTTTTTTTTTTTAAATGGCAATAAACCAAAATTCCCCTTAGTTTTGCACCAATTACCTTTGATGTCACTGAACCCTGGGCATTAAAAAAAAATGGCCATGACAGCACGGCTAGCAGCCGCACATGGTTTTGGTTGAATTGGTAACTCACCAACTAAGCCGCTGATGTCGTTTACACTACAAACGTTGTGATTTACAGCCAATTAAAAGTGTAGTTTACTAGCCTTGTAAATATAACCCTACTTATTACCCAGATCCTAACCGCCAGAATTGTCCAATTGTTTAAAACGAGGTTACCAAGCATGAATATTTTTGTCTGTTTATTGTTATATTTAGCTCAATGTTTATATTTATAAATTGATTATTATTATTATCATTACTGTTGATGTGGTTTTGAAATCTTGAACAACTCGCACCAAAATTATGTTGCAGTTT
>JAJLVH010001173.1:0-10187 GCA_030570155.1 Magnusiomyces magnusii
CTCTTTTTCGTGAAAAGCTGGTCTTCAAGTTTGAACCATTTGGGTTTTTGTTATTGGTTGTTGGCGTCGACGTCGTTGTAGGAATGGCTGAAATCGGTAAATTGGAAAACCCACCTCCGTTCTTGATTTTTTGTAAAAATTTGGCTGACCTTTTGCTAGAATTCAAGGCCTGCTTTTTTGCTTGATTCGTCGACGCTTCAGATAGCGGGCTTCTCAAAAGCGAAGACAATTGGGGTATTGAAGACGATCTTGCTGGTTTGTGCGGACTATTGGTTGATCGACTGAAATATTCTGTCATCGTCTTGATTTTTTCTGGACTATCTAACCGTTCTTCCGATGCTGGTGTAGTAATGGCATTTGAGTTTTCATCATTTTGTAACGGTACATCGATATCAACTGTATCAGTATACTTTTCATTTTCTTCATCATCTTCAGCATCCAATACTAAATCGTTGGTGCTATTGCTATCTTTTCTTGATGGAGACGATAATGATCGATTCAATATACTAATATCATCCAAGTTCAAACTAAAATCCAAATTGACTTGTTGCTCATTCTTGACTCCCGATCTTAATCTATACTCTTCCAACATCTTCTTGACAGATATATCTCGAGGTGGGATATCAAACGATTGTCGTCGTGGCGGCGTATTGCCTGCAACTCCTTTATCAATGTACTTCATTTTATCGACATTTTTTCTCGATTGTCGAATAATAGATCTAGACTCGGAAACAATCTTATTCACAGCTCCAGAAACTCGGGTTTCCATGCCATCAATAATCTCGTGCACCTTCTTGATATCCTCTCCTGTTTCTAATCCATTCACGGTATCAATAGCCATCAATCCAGAATAATCATGAAGCTTGACAAAGTGGTCCCGCATCGTGGTTTGATGTTTAGAATAAACATCTTTAACTTCATCAAAATGTGCATCAAAATTAGACATTTTATCACAAAGCTCTTCCGTTTGATCTCCCAAAACTTCGTGAATCTCATGTTTTATCGTTTTGGCAGTAGATTCCAGCTTTTTGCCATGATCCTCTGCCAACGCCAAGTTTTCTTGAATTCGCGTCTTCAGTTGCTCTTGCCGTTGTGTTAACGAAATTTGTAAATCACGCTGATCTTTTGAAAGACCTTTAAAAGACTCAATAAACGTTTCAGATGCTGAAAGAAAGTCATCGTTATTGCGACCAAGTTTGGACCGTACATCATCAATAATGCTCTTCATTCGCTGACTATGCTCTTGCTTTTGTGATGCAATCAATTCACTAATGGTTTCAATCAATTTATTACGTTCTTGCTCTGCAAGCTCCTTTTCTTTAATCATAATATTGACCAAATCATTGTTAATAACCTCTTGTGACTTTCCATGAGTTTCTTTCGTGTTCATAGCAAGTTTTTCATTCAACTCAATCAACTCTGTAGACTGTTTGTCAATAAACTCTTTAATCTGGCCAAACACACTGGAAAATTCATCCTTTAATGATTCTGCTTGAACCTGGGTATTTTGTTTATACTCTTCAACATGTTTATATGTTTCTTGTACCAGTGCTTCAGTTGACGTCTTTAAATTTCCCAATCCAAACCGTATTTGTTCTTTTGTACTTTCTTGGATTTTAATCAATTCATTTTTGACATTTTCAAAATGAGGCTGTGAATCTTTTTCAAAAACATCAACTTCTTCCATCATCTTCATAATCTCAAACGTTGATTTCTGAAGACTCGTTGAAAGACTAGAAAGCTTGTCGTTGTGTGTAACCAAAAATTCATCAAAATTCTGTTTAAACCGCTGGATTTCTTTATCGTTAACTTTACTAAACCGTTCCAGCTTGTTTTCTAACCGAGAATATGATTCTTTAATGTCGCTGTTGTGGAATTCGAGATTTTGCGTATTAACCTTGTCATTCATTTTGCTTTGCTCCAACTTGTCTTGTAAAGTATTGATATCATCCAACTGCTTTTCAAGATTGCTAATAAGCTCGTCTGCAATTTGAGATAACCCAATTTCAACGTCTTCACTAATTTTGTGAATTTTGGAGCCTTTCAGTAACGTCGATTTGGTGCTATTCAGTTCGTGCTCTCTTGTCGCAAGACTAGTTTGAGTTACTGATAAATTTTGGGCCGCCGTCGTGAGTTGGTTCTTGGTATCAACAAGTTGTTTTCTACTTATTTCAAGCATATCTCTGGTTGACTTGAGTTGTGCTTCAAATGACGTGATTTTGCGTTGCTGTTCTTCCATTCGCAACTTTCGTTCATCGTTTTCTGCTATAATTTCTTTATAATGATCTTCAGTAAGGTAAACACCATTCTTCTTTCTCGTAGCCTCCCAATCTCTGCGAAGTCGAATATAATCGTCAGACCATTCTTTCAAAAGCGTGGTTTTGGAAACAAGACTGCCTGTTTGCGGTTTGTTTTTGATATTTTTGGCTTTGCTGGCGTATTCAAGAGTGCTGACTGTTTCATCATAATTCATACTTGCTGGACTAACTGTTGCAATAATACAAGTTCGTGTTTGGCCACCAAGAGAGTCATGTAATAATCTAGTAAGTTTAGATTCGCGGTATGGAATATGAGGTGACTTGTCAACTAACGCATTGATAACTCTTCCAAGAGTTAATAAACTTTGGTTTATAATACCAGCTTCCCTTGCTCGTTTATTTTCAGCACCAGACTTGCCAATGTTTTCAGAACCAGCCAAATCCACAAGATTGATTTTACCAACAACGCAAGACTCGTTGACAATGGTATTCAAATAAGATTCACTGACAGTTACCCGATCATTTGATTCGTGTCGTTTTCGCATACTCATGTATACTGTCACTGTGAAAATGGTATGAGACCGGGAAGATAAATCATTCATATTTGTTGCAGCAACTTGACGTTTTTTCAAACCTTTTTGAAGAATTTCAATACCATCGGCGGCAGACTGGAGAAACACATTTTCTTGACCTTTTGTAATGGCTGACGAGTTGCGGTGTGGAATATTATGAGATGAGGAATCCAAAATAGTGAGTTTTTTATTTTCTTCGTAACCCAATAAATCGCGTAATTCTTCATTGTAAAGTTCAATAAATGAGCATTTGATAGCAAAGTCAATACCTTCGACTTCAACAGCATTGAAAAGTTGGTATAACACACGAGGAATGACACCAGCCTCGTGGGAAAAGCCACCAGTTACTGGAACAGCATCATCACCAGTCATTGTATAAGTCTTACCGGTCCCGGTTTGGCCATAAGCAAAAATAGTACAATTCATTCCAGCCAAAACCTCAGTTACCATTGGAGCAACGACTTCATCGTAGATCGTTTCTTGATCGGCCTCAGGACCAAAAACCTGGTCAACTTTGTAAATCTTTGCATCTGGACTTGATTTAGACACATCTTCTATTAAAACTTCAGCAGGAGAAGCGGGTAACGTTTGAACCACGATATGGCTTTTGGCCTTGATCTCTCTGTCTGTTCGACCACGACACCGAACCACAACCTTGATATTTGAGCCTGCATCGGCATGGGAATTTTGAGACGGCAGGCTTTGATTTTGATCAGATGCAATGGTATTGTCTTCTTTTTTTGATAGTGATGATGATGATGACGATGACGATGACGATGATGATAACACTCTTCCGTGTCGTTTAGCAGCTGGTTTTCGTGAATGATGAGTCTTTGCGTTGCTACTTGCCGGCGCCGAGCCTTGACGAGACCCGCCAGCTCTGGTGATGCGCGACGAAGGGCGAATCTGTGCCATTTGGAGTGTTGGTAGTTTTGTGTGTACGGGATTAAGAAAACATTAGTCCTTGTGCGAAGAACCACACAAATGTTTGTTTACATGCTGGTGGGCACCACACTGGCCCAGTTGCCATGGAGATGCAGCATGTCTGCGTGGGTTTGTGGGCGCTATTTAGAGAACGCATGTTTTGGCAGCGAGAAAAGGTGCGCTGTCTGGGTTCGAACCGGCGTCCACAAGACGAGGCCCGTTTTCCGGCTTTTGATTGGTCACAAGTCGAGTTTGTGGTGCAACTGATTGTTTTTCATTTTACCAGCCCATTCGTGATTAGTATGAAAAGTTTAAATTTAGATTCGTCACTATAAAAAAAAACTTATTACTAGAAAAAAAAACCTCATCACTATAAAGAAAATTCCATCAATCATTCGTTTTATTCGAAAACTATAAAAATATATAACATCAGCTGGTTTAACTATCCCTTTTTGTTTCAACCAAAACGCAACCCCTAAAACACACATTTTTCTTCAAAATAATGAAAAAGATCAAAAAATTTAAAAGTTAAAAACTTTTACAAAAGGTCTCTTGGCCCAGTTGGTTAAGGCATCGTGCTAATAACAAGAAACTACTTGCGAAACGCGAGGATCGGCGGTTCGATCCCGCCAGAGACCATATTTTTGCTTACTATATTTAGTATCACGTGGCGTATTTTTTTTAAAACGCACCAAAGAATGCAAATTGAGCTCGTGTCGTCATCGCTGCTTGGTTGTTTTTTCGCCAATCAGAACAGAAAACACCAACACTACAGCGAGACATCAGATTAGATAAGCGTGGCTGCGCAGTCCTGAACCAGGCATGTATGTAAGAAGGAGCCAAAATAACGAGCGTGCGGCGAGACGCTTGAGGGTTAGGTCCCGATTACCGCACTAACGACCGCCGTTGCCCGGACAACGCGTTATCTGCCGCCAAAAACGTGGGACCGATCGACGCCAGCGGCAGACTTATAAATACCGCGTGGAATCCGCCAGAGAGCTCGAAACCTTTCGCACCGGCCAAACCAAACTGATTCGATTAGCATGAGCGCCAAACAACTCTCTGTGAGTAATGATGACCAACCGTGACTAACGCCCGCTTACTAACCCTTTCTAATCAGTCCGACGAGCAACGGCTCCAGCGCCTCTACGGGGCCCTTCCCACGCGATCGGCCCTGCTGAACAAGAAGCTTCACGACCGCAAGTACTTTGACAGCGGCGACTACGCCATGAGCAAAGCCGCCACCGAGTCAAACACC
Source organism: Magnusiomyces magnusii (assembly GCA_030570155.1). Lineage (NCBI taxonomy): Eukaryota > Fungi > Ascomycota > Dipodascomycetes > Dipodascales > Dipodascaceae > Magnusiomyces > Magnusiomyces magnusii. Next base: position 5,013 of record JAJLVH010001173.1, read on the forward strand.
AGCAGCAGCAGCAATACCAAAACAGCAGCATGTCCCCGCGCTTCAAACTACACAACGGCTCCTTACTTTGTTGGCGAAAAACACCCCGATCCGCGTTCGATTCCGCAAAAGTACTCTTCTCAGCGTCGAGACTCAACTGTAGCGTCGAGTCCTCCGCGCCGTTCTCCAATCGTTTCTGCGTCCGAAGCCTGATTTCCGCTGTTTGGCTCTTTTTTGTTTATGATTTTATGATTTTTACGATTATTTCTTGTTTTTTGTATACTTTTATTTTTTCCTTTAAATTGATTGTATTTTACCCCAGAAAAAGCGTGACCCTGTACTGTCAACTCACGTGATCACTTATTAACCTCTATTTTAAAAACAAAACTACTAAAACTAAAACACAAATTACAAAAGTTACAGATTATTCCTTGATAGGAGCAGCCTTTTCGCTGTATGTGTCAACATCGACACCTTCCAGCACGTTGGCTGGGTCTTCGTCAAAGGTTTGCTTAGGTCCAACAAACCATTTGCGAGCGTCGATAAAGTAATAAGCCAAGGCACCGAACCATACAAAACCGTTGATGATGCATGTATAATTCATAGAGTCCTTGTCGGGGTTTGGTCCTTCTAATGGGAACATTGCCAAAATGCAAATGACAAAAATACCGTAAAGCGATGCAATGGCTCCGACGATTTTGGATCCAAGCTTGCCCATGTAAAAAGGTCCGGGCTTGAAGTCGTCGACATTGAACAAAGTTCTCATGATAATAGGCAAGATCCAAGCAAGAGTGTTGGAAGCAACAGCCAAAGAGAAAAGAGCAGAAGTGGCAGCTGAGTCAATAAGAGAAAGACAGCCAATAATCATACCAACACCAACCATGAACCACAAACTGCGTAAAGGAACTTGGAGTTTTTCATTGACAACCTTGAGCCAGTTGGAAAATGGAAGAGCGCCATCACGGGAAAAGGCCCAAGATTGACGAGAACCGGCGACAGCAATAGAAAAGCCCATAAACCATTGAATAATGACCAAGCAAATCATCATACCAATAGTCCAGTTCTTTCCAAGAGCATCATAATAAATTTGAGCCATGGGTTGGCCAGTATAAGTACCAAGAGTGGCTTCGATATCTGTATTCATGGAAGCAGCAATAACGGCTTGAATCATGAAACCAAGAATACCACAAGCAGAAATGGAAGAAATGATACCGACAGGGACGGCAACAGAAGCATTAGCAGCCTCTTCAGCCATATGGACACAAGAATCAAAAGAACCAATAGTCCAAATAGGAGCCAACCAAGACAAAAAGAAAGTGAACCCGTCAGGCCAAGTATATAAATTATCAAAATGGCCAAAAACGTAAGAACCAGAGTTGACACCTCCGTTTCTAGATTTGCCAATGGGTAAAGCAATAATGGTGACTAAAATAACGACAACGTTTGTGACAATGCAAAAGGTTTGAAGTTTAGAAACGAAACCAGTAGCCAAAGAACCAGCAATACCATGAGACAAGATACAAGCAGCAAAAATACCGTAAGTTTCCCATTTGTTAGGAGCAAAGGTGCCATCAGTAGCAATAGCAGGAATGGAAAGTAGTAGAGCTGCAAAACCATAATCAATAGACACCAAACCGCCAATGAGACCCAGAGTGTTTGCATAACCGGCCAAAAAACATAAAGGTTTACGAATGCTGGGAGGAGAGAATTTAAAAGTCCACCAGTAAAGACCACCAGAAGTAGGCATAGCTGAACCCATTTCGGACATGGACAAACCAATAGTGAGAATGAAGATAGAAGCGGTGAGCCAGCCCCAGGTCATACCGACGGGGCCGGCAGGCAGCGAAAAGGCTAGCACGGAGGCGATGGAAGGTTGTAAACTCATGATACTGAAGGCGACGCCAAAGACTTGGATGACTGAAAAGTTTCGTTTGAGTTCGGGCTTATAGCCAAGTTCTTCTAAAAGCGCGTCATCTTTGTCGACAGGAGGCAGGTCTTTTGTGCGAGAAGTTTGCCAAGTGATTTCTCGTTCAGCAGTCATTTTCTGTTTTTATATATTCTGATTTGGTTGAAATTAATCGGGTTTTGAAACAAATGTAAATGGATTACAAAAAAAAAGCAAAAAAATAAAAAAAAGAAATAGCCTAGTTTATATACAAAAAAGTGGAACCTTAAAATCCAATAACTTAATTTGATATCGCAAAATAAACTTTTCAGTAGTTTTTGTTTTGGCTTGTTATGGATGTTGTGGACGTTACGGACGTAATTGGACGTAGTTGGACGTTAATGGAAACGTGGATGTGTAGACAGGCACGCAAAGAACTGGGAAATGTAGAACTTGGCATCTGATTGGTGAAAAATACAAAATTGATACAAAATTGATACAAAACTGGACCACGGCGGCTAAATCGTGGCTATCAAGAGCCAGCAAGTCCAAATGATACCCGCAATCTGCTATCGATTAACCCCGGATTCTTTTTTTCGTCAGTTTTTGGCTTTGAATCGAAAAACCGACTTTTTGTTCTTTTGTTCCATTAATTCTTCTATTGTTCTATTCTGTTCTTATTTCGTTTTGCGTCAAACCCTTCGTCTCGGCGGATATCTTCATATGCAGCGTCTATATATGGCGTGTGTACAACTTGACCATATCCACGTTTTGGTTATGACGCTTATCAAAATCAGTTATAAATATAAAAGTATCATGATCTTTTTTCTTAGCTCTAAAAGACACATTCTTGGCTTTTTGACAGCGGTTGTTTATGATTGTCTGTCCTGGTCAAGTCTGGGAGTATATCGCGGTTAAAAACTATAAAATTTAATTTTTAAATATTCGTTTTTAACATGTATTTTTTTTTTTAAAAAAAGGATTCTATGCAGATATCATTATTTACAATTGAAAAATGCTGTTTTATTATTTGTTAATGTGTATTGTTTTTCATAAATCCGTAATCGACTAATTAATCTTTCATTCACTTGAGCGAAAAGCAATTTTCTATTTTAATGATGTGCCAATTCGAGAAACAAAAATCTAGAAAATTTAAAACTTTTGTATCCATTCATTTTTTATCTTTCTTCAACATCACTTGATTCTATTATCAATCAATCAATTAATCATTGTTAGCATTTTTTTTTTTTTTTTTTTTTTTTTGTTGGGAGAAATGGAAATTATGTCCTGTGATTGTATCAAGTTTAATCGTATGCACTTTTTTTTTTTTTTTCTATTTTTTCTATTATTATTATTGTTGCTTTTTTTTTTTTTTTTTTTTTTTTTGCTGTACAATGATTTGTCGAAATTCAAGTTTATCTTTTTAATAATTATTGGCCATGGTGTGCGTCACTACTATATTTACTTTAAAATATTATTAAATTAATCGTGTTTTACTCATTTATTCTCGTGCCTGTGCTTCAAACAGTGTCGGCGGTTAAAAATTTCATAAACTTGGTGACAGTGTATCAAGTGGGAAAAATACAAACTAAATAAGCGATCATGAATAAGAATAATTGGCAGCGCATATTTATTCATTTAAGCGACACAAAAATACTTGCTTTTAACTGGCTTATTTTATAAAAAAAATAAATATATATATAAGCTGAAAACAATCATCTTGGAATCAAACTTGGTTTAAAAACTTTTAAGCAATTTTTTTTCATCAGGTTTCTTGGATCATAATCAGTATTTTTTTTAAAATGAGCAAAGCTTACAGTTGATTTCAAAAATTCAAAAACAAAAGATACTATAATTCATCATCATTAAAGAGAAAATTGGTTCAATTTACAAATACAATTATTAAACAAATATCTTGATTTTGTCAGTTTACAAGTTAGTAAACTATTTTTTTTCTAAAAAAATTTACTTTGGAATACAAAAACGAAAATGAAATCTAAACATAACCATACACCAGTATTCATTTTCTACTCACAAATTTACCTTTTTTTGTTATTTATTCATCACAAATAAAAACGACAACACAAAGCTTGGGTGCCTATTAAACGTACGAAACCTTTTATTTAGTTATTCGTGGTTTACTAGTTTTTTGATACGTTCCATCTGGAATGAAATAAATGATAGTTGTGGAGGTTTGTATACAATGTTGATGAATTATTGAAAAATTAAAGGTAAAAAAAAAAAAACAATATCTGTAAAATTGCAGAATTTTGTTTTTCATATTTATGATTGGATCAAATATACTTGATTTGTATGAATGCACTCAACTGAGTTATGACCAAAACAAAATTTCAAAGCATATTACATATTTTAAAATAAAACATTTCCAACAAATTTCTCATTTTTTTTTGGTTTTAACTATGTATTATTGTTCAAATTTGTGAATCTTTTCAATTCGTATCTCTTGTGCTTCAATTTTTTATAAAGTTGTCAAAAAGATAAAGTATTGTATACGTACAACATAGCAAGTAACAATTTACGTTGGAAATCAGCCTGAGATCTAATAATGTGAGACGAGAAGAAGCATATGAATGCCTCAGACGAGATAAGATTAACAACAATTGGTATGAATAAATTACAATAATCAGTGTCTTTACGAGTAACAGCGTCAAACAGATTTGTCGGAGATTTGGACTCATACACTAATGACAACCAAGAATATCAGAGGTGAGGAATAAATACGAATCGATTTTCCGAGAAGAAAAATTTGGTTTAGTCAAATACAAGTTTATTTCTACCCTTTTATCTTTCTTACACTTTTGACATCTACAACTTTTGAAACGAAAGTTCCAAGTTCGATTTCGTAAAGTCTCAGCCTATTTGGTTGATTGATTCGTTTTATTCAAAGACTATAGAAATATATAATATTAGCCACTTTAGCTATCTTTTTGTCAGCCTATTTGATTGATTAATCAATTTTATTAAATAGTTATAAAAACAAATAACGTCAGCTATTTTAGTACCCTTTTTCCAGCCTTTTTGGTAAGTACAAAATCGATCTTGTTAGTGATTGTGAAGAATTTAAACAACAAAATTCTTAAACTTTCAATGTAAGCCAATGGACCGTAGTATGGTTGAGTTAACAGAGCCAAAGCAAGTTCGCACGCAAGACAGCAGGTCTTCACGTTAATGCAGCAGTCAATGGTAAGAAGTTAACTGAGATTCTAATAATTACAAGCTGTGACTTTATATAAGGCAATGCCATATTACGTGATGCTTATGCATTGATTACTGAACATAGGTTCGACCTC
>JAJLVH010001174.1:0-10175 GCA_030570155.1 Magnusiomyces magnusii
TCTAGCATCTTGTGTTGCCAAATTTCAATACCGTATTCAAAAATCGGTCTGACACATGCCGTGTACAAGGATCTGGAATTTTCACTTTAAATATCAACGTTTTCCGGTGTTTTGTTAAATCATTGATTTATACGCAACAAAAAGTTTTTCACGTACAGAATTGGGCCTCTTTAGCTTAGGGGTAGAGCATTGCACTTGTACTATAACATTACTTGTTATGCAAAGGTCAGCGGTTCAATTCCGCTAGGAGGCACTCGTTTAACTTTTTGCATTCTCTGTTGTTTTACACATTTTTTTTTTTTTTTTGCTATTTCTTTGAGAGTGAAATCGTTACGTTCTAATTTGATCAAATATTTGGTATGTTTGGTATCATTAAAGTTTTGAGCTGATCATCATTGTATTTTTTGACACATTTTTATCCAATCAAATGACAATATTTTTTACAAATACAGTACATTAGTGGGCGACATAACGGGGGCTTTTTTTAATATTTCTTGCATTTTCATATTTCCACTTTTTTAATTTTTTTTAAAAAAAATAGTAAATCAACATTAAAAATTACTCAATTACATTCACATTAACCAAACAACACATCCACCAACCCTTTCGCAAACTCATTTCTCAACTTGACTGATTCAACAATGATAGGTCTTTGCGGCATTTCTTTTGTTTTTTGTAATCGAGCCAACAGTTTTGCGCGACGCTCGCGTTCAGCTTCGACTGCCAACTGCTGGCCATCATTTGTATGTGACCCGTTGCCAGCATTTATAGAAGAAGTTGAAGAAAATGTTGAATGGGAGCTTGCAGTGCTACTATTACTTGTATTACGACGATGGCCAAACCTGAGGTTGCTGAAACTAGAACCGCTATTACTACCATGATGATCAGAACTTGGTGTGAATGTGGGAGAAGCCAATAATCCTTGTCCTCCTATCAGCCCATCATCATTTTGATCATCATCATCGTCGTTACCGTTCATGATATCAAAGGTATTAAACTCATCATCAGCCAAGCCAAAAGTGTCGCTAGTATCGCTGCCAGAAGCCGGCATAGCAGAATTCCAATCCATACCATATTTAGCAGCAAGTGCAGAAGAATTTGTTGAATTGATACCAGATGTCATTTCTTTGGCAATAGCGTCTTGTTGTTTCACCCACGCTTTGCGTTGACTCAACCAATTGATAAGACTATCCATCTCATCGACAACCAGTGACGGGTCAACGTCACTCTTGAGCTGAGCATTTTGAACAATTTCATTCAAATCCAACTTGTGTGTGTTTTGATGAATGCTATTTGATTTTTCTGTGGTATTATCATTATTATTATTATTATTCAAAACACCATATCGCAGAAATTGGACGATATCAGAAAGCCAATTCATGATTCCGTCAAACAAATGCCCTTTGTCATTGACATACATTTCATGAACAAATCGATAAAGTGCAGGGAGATGACGGTTACAAAGATTAACAAACTCTTCAACCATTTCATTAGGACCTCTAGTTAATACTGAAGATTCTGATTGTTTGACAACCTTGATCAAATCACTCATGAAACTCTCGAAATCTCCAATAGCTTCATGAACTTTAGAACTTTTGAACAAATCGACTAACGGACTGTAGAAAATAGTAAACAAATCACGAATCAAGCTCATTGTTTGGGGCTCGTTCCAAAGATCTTGTAGCTTGTCTTTGTCGTTGCGACGCATCATCAAATGAAACAAATTACGAGTCGCATTATATGAAGCAATGTATTCATTTTGTTGTTCAGTTAGCTCACTGGTATCTGATTTCTTTTTCTCGACGGCATCATTCCACGTTTCATACCAAGTTTCAACAAGAACGGCCACATCGTCGTGTTCCATACCTCCATTAGGAACCAGTATATTTGCGTTTTTGAAAATGGCAACTAAAAGGTCTGAATTCTCGCCGCCGGTATCAGGTAAATCTTTGTTGGCAGGTTTAGTGGATGCTCTGATTTTATCACGAACAACTTGAGAGGTATTTAAATAAGCATCCAAAACAGTAGTGATTATTTCAGCGTTGCTTGGTGTTAAACACTTTTTGATGGCATTGATTTGGCGGTCTTGATTTTTAATATCTTCTTGTAACACCATATAAAAAATGTTTTGTAAAAGAGATCGTTTTCCAAATGGTTGTGCAAGAAACAAATCGATAACACCTTTCATGATTGCCACAGGGTTACTCCATTTTAAAATTCCTTTGAGGACCGAATAAGGCATGAGTTTATGGATTCGAGTGACTTGCCCAAAAAGATCAGCCGAAGAATCTTGAGCAACAAACATTGAATACAATGTAGCAGCAAATTCAACAGAGGCCCATTCCAAAAACAATCGGAAACGAGGCGAAAGCTCGTCGATTGTAGGCTTTGTGTGAATTTCCATAAATATATTTTGTAAACCATTAGGTTCCATTAATTCATCCTTAAAATCAGCCAAATGCACTTCTAATTCATGCGCACGGGCAGTTGCTAATCGCAAAAACTCTAATTGATCTTCAACCCGTTTGATGTCCATCTTTCTTCGTCTTGCAATATCTTCTTGCTGTTCTCTAGAAAGATCGCCACGAATTTGCTCACGGAAAAGGAACTCTAAAAGCGTTTTAGATTTGGCAATAGAAGGAATGGCAATCAACGCTCTAAGATACGCACGAAAAGACAAGCGCTGTTTTTCGCGTATGAGCTTCACATGTGGTGGTCCAGTTGTAGTACTACCGGGGTTTAAAGCAGACGAAGTTGGTGAAGAAGAGGTATGCTTTTTATTAAACAATGCTTTTGTGTTTAGAGAAAGATTATGAAACTGGTGTTGGATATCAAAGCTTGAAGAAACAGAAGCAGATGATTCTTGGGTTTCGGCACTTGAAGCAAAACTGGATGAATCACTCGCAGGATACAAAACATCTTCATCGCCATCATCAATGTTCATATCATCATCGGGACCTAAAGTTGGTGATTTTGCCTCAGTAGAACTGAGATTTGTAGATGCCTTGTTTTTTGAAGGAAAATGAGGCAATTCGATATTGGAAAACTCTTTTGCAAGCTTGTTATCAAGATCTTGGAAATCAGAATAGCGTCTAGATACATAGGCATTAAAAGTATCATTAGGTAATTTAGAATCACGAGCATCATTATTTTTGTGCTCAGTATGAGTCATTCTCGAGCGAATGATAAACTCAGCATGGTCATCAGAAACCATAAAAAGACCACCGAGATTTCCCAATCCAGCCGTCTTTTTCTTGCCATAAATCATTTGAACACCAACCACATTAATATCAATTCCGTTGGTAAAGTTGGGGGAATCGGACAATTCTCTGGCCAAAGTCTCAGGATCAATATTTTGCACACCGGCTTTAGCGGCAGCTGATCCATCATGCCTGACAGAAGTGCCATATTTTGCAGATGATTTTGTTCCGGATTGAGATATCTTTGCAGTTTTTTCTTCTGGATTGGTGGTTTGGAGACCAGAAGACATGTAAATTGCAATCAAAGAAGTAAGCTTGTTGCCGATACGTTTACGTTTGGTTGCTTCTTCTCGATCTTCAGATGAAGAAATATCCTTTTCACTCCAAATTTCAAGAAATTGTTGCACGGTATCTTGCCAAAACTCGCTAGAAGTAGGCGAACCTTTCTTGTCCAAACCAGCAGCAATGAACGGGAAAGTGCGAATATGGTGCGTAAAAACATGACGCAGAATGGGCATTGAGTAGTCACCATCAGCAGGCGTTTTGAATGGATAACCTAACCGTCCAACCTGATTAAAGTCCGACAAAACGCCTAGCTCGTAGTTGATCTGAATTCGAATGAGCTCGCGTTTTAGATAGTGTTCTTCAATAGCGGTCAATGGCAAAGGAGTGACTCGTTTCGGCAATGGAGCCAAAGCTTCAGACCGATGTTCAAGGTCTCTCGGTGGAAGAGGAGGAGGCGGAGCTCCGGGATGTTGGCGATAACCGCCATGATATGGCCTATTAGTAGAGTTTTGGCCGTTCATACTGGTTTGTATATGGATTTTATGATTGAAGTTTTTTTTTTTTGAAATAAAAATATAATATTATTTCACAAATATATAGCGAAAAGAACGAATGAAAAAGTTTTGTAATTAAATTTATAAGAGTGTCAATCAACGATTGAGTGGTTTAAAGAAAGACCGCAGTCAGCCGTACATGTCTCAATTAAACCCGTTTGCTGAAAAATGCTGAGTCAGCAACACGTTAACCAGGCACACGATCATCGAGCCGGCGTTGATGGAATATTGCAAACAGTTGTAATGCGTATATATTTAGTTTACACTCTGTTTGCAGCACCGAGTCTTTGGTTTTGGTAATTAAGACCTCGCTGATCAATATATCTAAGGGCTTCATCAATAGTTCCAAAGTATCTTTCCAAAGAAGGTTTTGTAACCAGATCTTCGACACCAGACAGTTTCAGCAAATTTCGAATGGTTTTAGATTGTGGAACACGGACAAACAAGACCGGAATATTACGGTCAACAACGTAAGAAGACACAATCTCCACCAGAATCTGCATTGCCGAGGCATCGCATTTGGTCATGCCATGCAAATCAAAAATAACTGAGCGCGTCATTTCCTCATCGCGCAGTCTAGGAAATGAAGGATGGACCTTCATTGAACCATAAACTTCCAATCGACGCAGTCTGTTACGCAAGTCACCAGTGTTTGCAAAAAACAAAGGTTCTGGGATTTTGCAAATGAGACAACCATCGATTTCTTCTAAATGCTCGGGCGAAATTCCGTCTGCGTTTTCAAAAGTGTTGGTACCGGGGATGCGACCAAGAATCTGGATGCGGGACTTGGTAGAGTGTCGAATAACGCGGACAAGCGAGAAACCAACACCAATAGCAATACCGGCTTCTAAAGACCAAAAGACTGTACAGACCAAAGTCAAACACATTGTAAACAAGTCTTCGTAACCTCCAACTTTCCAATAAAATATGATATCACGAGGAGCTTCTTCAATCAAAGACAAACCAATAACAGAAATGATTGCTGAGAGTACACATTTAGGCAAATAGTAAAAGTAGCGCATAGCAAAAGCGATACAGAAAGCAGTCGTTGCAGCTAAAACAAAACTTGCCAAATGGGTGCGTGCTCCAGAAAGCATATTAATTTTGGAACGACCGTATCCACCAAATGAAGGCAAAGCATTCACCATGGAGCCAACAATGTTTGTGACACCAAGAGCTACCAACTCACGGTTTGTGGACACCGAGACGTTGGCAGTGGCCCCAAGTGATTTAGCGGCAATGTTGGATTCAAAAAAACCAAGAACTGCGCACATAAAACTGGATGAAAAAGTACTTTTGAAAACAGACCAGCGGGTGTGAGTAAATGGCAAGTGGAATCCAATATGACCGGCAGGAATTTTTCCGACAACATCAAGGCCACGTTCATCAAGATCCAAGTAGTTGGTGAGAATGGTAGAAGCAATGACGACAAGCAAGATTTCAGGAACGAAAATGATTTGTTTAAAAACGCGAGAAAATTTAGCTTTAAAAAGTCTAAAAGTGATGATGATAAGAATGGTAGTGAATGCAACAATAGCAGTCAAACGGTGGGTTTCACGTACGTTATGAACCAAAAAGATCATTTTATCCCAAGTGGTTGCATGGTGACCAATGACTTTGTGTAACAAACCTTCGAGTTTGAGTTCTGAAACCAACTGATCAATAACCATGACGAAACCGACTGCCGAAATGAAGCCACGGAGAAGAGCGCGAGATAAGACGGAGTCGAGGTATCCAAAACGGAGCAGACCGGCACAAAGGAGCACTGCACCGCATGCACCAGACATGATGCCTGAAACATGAGCAGGAGTGATGGATTTGGAATCCAAGTATGGCAGCACGGATTGGCCGACTACCAAAGACAAGGCAGCTTCGGGTCCGACAACCATGTAGGGAGTGGTTCCCATGAGACCGTAAACCAAAGGACCGATAACCAAACCGTACAAGCCACAAACCATGGGCACACGCGCAAGAGAGTTTGCGTAAGACATGGACACGGGGATTTGAAAAGATGCTAAAGTCAAACCTGCACAGATGTCGCCAAACAAATCTTCACGCTTATAACGAGGAATCCATTCTAAAGCAGGAATGTAGTAGGCCCAGTAAGATGTCATTTTTGGTTTGAGTTTGCCATGACGAGGCAATGGAGTCAAACCAGTAGATCCGTAGTTGGTATAAGTGCTAGCAGCATCATCATCTAACAAGAGAGAATTAGGAGTTGATGGGCCCAAAACTGGGGATTGTTGAACAGAAATTCCGGGACCAGATTGTTTAGGGTTGTTATTATTGTTTGTGGAATCAGCAGAAGGTGAGTTGATAGTAAAGCCATTATCATTAAAACCGGAAATTTGGCGGATATAAGCAGGCCGTTTAGGGTTTGAAGAAGGTTGCTGTGATTGAGCAGAAGAAGAAGAAGAAGAAGAAGTAGCAGCAGTGTTGTTCAAAGAAGAAGGCAAAGAAGCAGAGTGTTGGTGGCCTAAAGATTTTTTACCAGCCAAATTGGACACGGAAGGGTTGATAATATGATGGTGATGAGGAGCATGACTGATGTTTGAAGATGGAGAAGCAGATCGAGTAACGTTACCGTTGGATCGAAGCTGAGCAGCGTTATTATAAGATTTTGAATCAATGTTCAAAGTCTTTGCTTTGACAGGCAAAGTTTTCAAAGAAGCAAACGAGGATGATTTGTGGTTAGAAGTCTCACTAGAATCGGTATCATTGTTATTATTATCTTCATTGGTATCGGGTGTTTGCTGTTGTTGCTGTTCTGAAGAAGTTACAGATTCAGAGTAAGATACAGAATTAGTTTCTTCGTCATGGCTTTGGGGACCAGAGCTTGTTCGACTAGAATCAGAACTAGAACTTGTAGGACGAGAAGCATCAGGTTTGACCAATGCTTTGAACTTGGTCTTTTTAGGACCAGGCTTATTTCGTTGATGATTACGACGTTTTGTTTTAGACATTTCCTTTATTCCTTCATTAAATGGTTATTATTTTTCAAGAATAGTGATTATCAGTAAATAAATATTGTGAGTTATTTATGACTTGGTATTTATTTCAATAATATTTAATGATATTTCAACGACGTTTGAATCTCTAAAAAACACGAATCAACTACTTTAACTCAAAGTTATTGATTCACTGTTTTGAAAATAATAAAAAGTAAAAGTTTTTTTTTTATTTATTTTTATTTTAAGCGCCAAAATTGAAAATTTTTGTCATGAAAAAAAAAAAAAAATTAGGGCAAACCTTTGTTTTTGTTCATTCATCCGTTCAAAAAAAAAAAAAAAAATACACAAAATAAACAAAATAAACAAAACGAGGCAAAATGAGGCAAAAGGTGTTCTCAGATTGCATCACAGGACATCATGTGATTGCATTTGGCAAATTGACGACTTCACAAACCAAATCGCCAGTTGCCAATTCGGCAGCTCAAAGTCAACGCAGAATTCAAATTGAAAAAAAAAAAAAAAAAAAAAAATTGCATAGAGCCGCATATCACGTGATATAATACATTGATACAAACACTATTTCTTTACGCTTTTGCCGTCAATCCACACTTTGGCTACATTGCGATCATCACCGTTGAACAACCATTTGGCAACCAGGTTTTCAACAATCTGTTCATGCTCTTTTTCTAGAGCAGCCGTCGTTGATCCTGTCAACATTTCATGAGCCTTGGCCTTTTCCTGCCATTCAAACACATCAACGGGCGAATTTTTGGTATCCAAGTCAATCAATTGAGCATCCCATTTCTTACCAACTTCAAAGTTACCAAGCTTGTCTTCTAACCCACAAACTTGTGCACCCCCAAGAGTCGCGATACACAAAACCTCGTCAACACTCAATTTGTCTTTTTCTTTCTCGCTCTTCATGGCAATATGTCGAGACACAAGCAATGCCTGGCGAGCAGTTTCTAAAATACTTGGCGAAAATCCACCAGAAGTATCTGTGCCCAAACTCATTTTGATTCCAAGATCTAAATACTTGCGCACAGGTGCTTCTCCGCTTGTAATTGAGGAATTGGATATCGGGCAGTGCGAAATACCTGATTTTCGATTTAAAATAACCTCAAGTTCATCATTGTCTAAATGAATTGCATGTGCCAAAATGGTATTGGATTTCAAGATCCCGGCTTGATCGTAAACATCGGTATAATTCTTGCAATCAGGAAACAATGCTTTGACCCATTCAATCTCTTGTTTGTTTTCAGAAATATGTGTTTGACATGGAAGTCCAGTTTTGGCCATTTCGCTTCCAATCCACTTCATAGACTCAAATGTACAAGATGGTGCAAATCTGGGAGTGAAAATTGGTGAAACAATGTCATGTTTGGGATCAATGCTGTTAATGTATTCAATCACTTCTAAATCTCTTTCGCGAGACTCTTCTTCGTTGGCGTCTTTATAATGATCAGGCGAATTGTCGTTCATACATACGCGGCCAACAAAAGCTCTTTGGCCCTTGTCAAGTGCTAAGCGAGCAAAAAGCTTTGTAGCCTCTGGATGAATTGTAGCGTAGTAGCTTGCCGTAGTAGTACCATAAGAAATTGTACGGTCAATAACTTTTGTATAAATTTGTCTAGCTTTATTGATATCTTTGAATGAACTTTCAAGCGGGAATGTATAAGTTTCTAACCAGTCCAAAAGAGTGGATTTTCCAAAGATTCCGCAATTTGGATATTGTGGAGCATGCTAAAAAAAAAAAAAAAAAAAAGTCAACAGTGTTAGACAATAATCAACACAAATAATAATAACAATAATAATGAAACTTACAATATGAGTATCGAAAAACCCCGGAAAGAAAAAAGAAGCAGTTGTATCACTAATTTCAACAAACTCAACATTGTTGCCACTTTTTTTTGATCCAGTAGTCTTCAACCATTTATCCAAAGCTTCTTGAGATGTTAATGACTGACGGTCGACAAACACAATAGTTCCAGTTTCGTCTACACCAATTGATCCATGAAGAATTATATCAAGTTCTTTTAAATTTTTGGGATGAACAAAAGTTCCATGATATACAGTGAATGAAGGTGGCATTGCTAATTGAGTTTCTGGCTTGTGTGTGTTTGTTACGTCCAGAGTATTATTGTGTTTGATATAAAAAAAAAACAGTAATGAAAAAAACAGGATTTGACAATGTTTATATAGAAAAAAAAACAAAAAAGCAAAAAAACAAAACAAACCCGAATTCCATCTTTACATTTCTATTTTTATTTTTTTATGTAGGTTGATAAGTAACAAATCGGCACCGGCATCGAAGCGTCAAGCATGTGTTGATAAACAAAAAATAGCCAAATCGCAAGCTTAAAGTTCAACTTTGTATGAATGTTTTTGAATTCCAGTCAATTAAAACATCAATTCCTGTTACTTTCGATACATTCAATCATTTCCATCATCGTCAATTGAAGCTTTATTCGGTTTCTCTGTTTTGTCTGTGCTGTGAAAAAAACAACAACCAATGCTTATCAGTATTTGTTTTACTTGCCATATCGCTGATAGTAAAATAATCCAACGGATATGCCGTGGAAATCCTTCTTCAACCAAAAAAAACAAACCCATCGGCGTGAAAAAATCAAGATAAATAAAATGTCAATTGGTCGGAATGAGCGTCGGGTTTACGCTTTTCATTAATCTTTCATGACCAAATCATCATCTTCGTCTGCTTCGTCAACTCCGTCTTCTTCTTCATCGTCGCCTTCTGATTCTTGTTCCAGGTCAACTTCTCCACCTTCAGTGCTTCTTGCTGATTTTGTGTCCGGACGGTCATTACCAAATCCGTTTCCTTCATCGTCATCGTCATCTTCCTCTTGTTCTTCAGCTGCATACATATCTTCATCATCTTCTCCTAAATCGGCTTCAGGCTGTTCAGGTGGAAATTCATCTTCAGCAGTTTCGTTATCCCTTTAAAAATTAAAAAAAAAAAAAGTATATATGTAATTAGTGATTGGCAATAACAAAAATAGGAAATAATCAAATACATACCAAGCAATGTTGAATCTCGTAACTCGTGGCTTTTCTGCCAACACATTCCGTACAATGTGCTCAACTTGTACTTTATTTGGCGGATTTTGTCGAAGTTCCTCATTATCATATTCATTATTCACATAATATCCAACTCGCACAAACTCTCG
>JAJLVH010001176.1:0-10169 GCA_030570155.1 Magnusiomyces magnusii
CGTTATCAGCAGCAACAACAAGCAGCAGCCCAAAGACAGCGTCAATTGGAATTAGAAGCTCAGCGAAGAAGAGAAGCTGAAAGACAACAAGAGTTGGAAATGGTTTACGAGCTCGAACGCCAGAATGCTATCAAAGCTCGCCAACAAAAGCTTCAAGAACAACGCCAGAAGCAAAGACAACAAACTGTTGCTGCTAATCGTTGCAACTCGAGACCAAAGAGATCAAGACATCCCGCTGCATACTTTGCCAATGATATGTTTCCATTCGCTGATATTTTTGGAAACAAATATGATTACTCAATGCCACGGGAATATGACTCTGAAGATAGCAGCGATGATAACTCTGAAAATGTGTCTATGAAGAATTCTGATTCTGATAACATTGCCAATGAACCAGAATACCACAACAATGAAGAAGATTACAACAGTGCAAGCGAAACAGAGGTTGAAGAAGAAGAATCCGAAAACGAGGATACTGATTATGATTCTTGTGTTGAAGATCACGATGAAGAAACCACTGTTTCATCACCACCGGCCGACACATCGTCAGAAATTCTTGAAAGTGTTCAATCTAATAGTCAAAATCATATTGAAACATATGACCGTATCAACAATTCCTACAATACTAAATCCTCTACTGGTGCATCAATCCCATCTTCCATCTACAATTCCTGGATCAAGGTTCTCCAAAAGTCACAAATGCAGATTGAAAAGCTTTACGAACAACTTGATTGTCTTAACATTTCCACAATGTCTACCGAAAACAGAACACTTAAGAAGCAGCTTACCAAACAAACAGTGACTTATGCTGACAAGATTGAAGGTTTGATTAATGAGTTTCAAGAAAAACGTAAAGAAGCAAAGGCTTTAGAATCTTCTGAGTCCGACGTTTCTGAACATTCTGACTCTTCATCTTCATCATCCTTCTCTTCCCCTCCTTCACCAACTTCTTTTTATTCACCTAATAAGTATGAAAAGAGTGGTAAGCCAAGAACAGTTTTGTTAGAAACTGTTGAAGACGAAAGCTTTTCTGAGTTTTCCGACTAGTAAAAAAATATATTGAATCATAGTTCTTTTTTCTATATATTTATGATTTTTCTAACGTACTATATAATCTTTTAATGACAATTATAATGATAAAAATTTATTCTTAAAAACACTTTAGTAAACGAAAGTTGAAGCAAACAACCCTAAAACACTTGGTTACAAAAAATATGAAAAACGTCGAGTACAATGTAAACACACACAATAATATATTCAAAGTTTACAAGTCGTATACCATGTCATAAGTTGAAAAACAGTAAACGAATAAATCGATCTCAAAGCAGAATACTTTTTTTTTTCATTTTCAAAATCTGTGACTTGTAAAAATCATTCTGACTGATGAAGAACTACAATGCCGTCAAAAGTATACAAATATGCAATATAGTCATATACAACACATCAGTCTTCACTTAAAAAGTTTGTGTCAGACTTTGAAGAGACTTGCATTCGACGATGGTGTTCCAAAATTTATTGTTATTTTTTTGCCATTAGTGTGAATCAATAATATCGACAATTAACGAATAACAATAATAAAAAACATAATAAAATAACCAAATCTTAGACTTGTATTCTTTAACAAAACAAACTTCTTTTAAAATTCTTTTTTAAATTGTGACAACCCTAATGCAAATATAATGACAAAAAATTAGGAATCACTCATATCTACATAAAATGAAACCTACCAAACACATTTTCATATAAATTTACAATTAGTTTAACAAAAAAAAGAATCGTAATTTAATATAGATCACGTAAATTACATCAAACATTCAAAAAATTGTAACGTCACGAACAGGATTCGAACCTGCGCAGGTAAAACCCATTGCCTGAACTGCTGGATAGCAGGGCAACGCCTTAACCACTCGGCCATCGTGACATATTATTACTCGAAATCTTCTTATGTTCATTTTATTAATATAATAGCTCGAAATGAGGTTTTTTAAACTTCTGTTGATTGCTGGAAATTTTTTATTTAAATTGGCTTTTTTGATTTTTTAAGCTAAAATCAGGACTTGTACTCGGTTTATTGGAAGCGCTAGAAGGAAAATACGAATTGAAAAGGTTCACAAATTTGAACAATACACAGTTAGAAACAAAAAGGATAGCCAAAGTAGCTGATTTTGTATATTTCTATAGCCCTTGAATAAAATCAATCAATCAATGTTGATTTCCTTTCATGTTCATTTTGCTAGTTCATAATTTTTATAATTATTGTTGCTTTTCTGACAATTTTTTCCTGCACTATTGTAAGCCTCAATTGGTTTTTGGAACCAAAAAATAATAGAACTACACTGACAAATGTAACAAACACCCAAAAATACAAACGAAACTTGGATGACTTTTTGAAAAGTTTTTTTTTAATATTATGAAAAGTTGTACAATATGCATTAGTGTTGGTATACTATTGAAGTCATAAATCAATTGGTGTGTATTAATTATGATATATGAAATTACTAAAACTAAAATATAAATATAAAATGCTAAAAAAATAAAACAAAGTGAAAAATGAATAATTAAATTATAAAAAAGTAAAGATATTTATAAAATAGTGATGATAAAGTCCAAAACATGCTTACTTTTTAATAAACTCGGGCATCTCGATGACTAGAACCTCTAGTAAGCTTAGAAACATATGAATTCTTGTTTCCAAAAATCGCTCCTAAGTTTTCGGAATTAGAAAACTGGGTTCTAAGAGCATTTTCTTCGGAATCTTCTTCGTTTTTGCCGTCATTATTAGTTTTTCTAGCAAGCTTTTTTCTTTCAGTCATGTCAAAAAAATCAGATCCTCCAATCTTAAGTTCAGGTTGAAGGGTTGGTGGATGCAAAAGAGAAGGGCTGGTATGCTGGTTTGGTAAACAAATTGGGTGCAATGATGTCATATTCTTGGCAGCTTCAGAAGAAATCAATGGATCTGAAGATGAAGTAGATTTCGATATGGATGCTCCAGAAACATTTGATCGATACTGGTAAAGAAAATGGTGGTTTGGATGAAACGAGTAGATGCCATTGTTACCATATTCATTAGTGAAGTCATTCTCGTCATCATCACCACATTCGTCCATAAAAATGCTATCTGCATCATCTTTCCAGATATTAAAAGAGTTAAAAGAGGAAAATGACGATTGCTGTGGAGATATATTAAAACAAGTGTTCTTAGATGTAGCACAAGTGTCATTAATATTAATTGTACTGCTTAACGATGTGTAAGATGAGTTTCGATAAGATGAAGAATACAAAGAATCTTTTTGTTGCGTAAATTGGGAGGTGTGCACAAGTTCGTTGTTTGTTTCAGCAAAACTGGCGAGGTTTTTACAGTTATTAAAACTAGAAGGTTTTGTATTGTTGTGGTCGATTTCAATATTAGCCTTGTTAACGCTGGATTTTGAATTAGATATGGCAGTCAAACAAGCTGCACTGCTTATCAAAGCTGCAGAAGAACATGTTGATGTAGGGCTTCCGGGTGCATATGTCCCCACACGACGAGATTCTAAGGAACTAGTATCGGTCAATGAAAAATCATCGCTTTCCAAGTCGCCAATCCAAACGATGCCATGAGACTTGATAGCTTGAACATTTCCAGGTAGTATTTCTTTAGAACAAGGCGTTTTTTTTGTATGAATTTTGTCTGTTTTCTTGATCGAATCATGTTTTGAGTGATGCTTGATATTCGTGTCGGAGTAATACTCGTCGCCATCTGAAATTGAGCAACTAGATGACAAATTGGAAGTAATTGAACAATCAGAAGTAGTGCAAACTGTAGATGGAGTAGTTGCAGTGGAAGATGATAATAGAGGTGTTAGATATGCTGTATTAATATTATTGGTAGTGTTGTTATTGTTTGATGCAGTCGGACTTTTTTGAAGAACAAGATTTGGCCCGTTACGACGACGGTTAAGTTGAACAGACTCAGAAACAGAATTCGAAGGAGAATGATAACTAGTCAAAGAAGCGTGTCTACTCAACTGAACGCCGTTTAAATTAAGAGAAACACTATTTTGAGAACATTGACTTATGCTTCGAGATCTAGGATGATCAAATGGTTGTTGTTGTTGAGAAACACTAAATGTGCTGCTAATACTGTTTGAAGCACTGTGTCGAGCACTGCCAGGTACACTTCCACTGCTTACGCTGCCAGTATTGATGGAAGGAAAAGTAAGACCATCGGAATTTGAAATTGCAATCCATTGGCCAAGAGAGTTGTCAATACCATCAACAAGATAACTGCCCTCATCATCTTCGTAAGTGTAGTTTTCAAAACTTGATGATTTGTAGTCAATATCCATGTCTTGTACAAAACTGTTGCGTGTTTTCTGAGCGGGATTAATATTTTCTTTATCCAAAAAATCATCTTCGTTGTTATTTGATTCAATATAACTTTTCCTTAAATTATCAAAGTTTCTTGAAGGTGAACCAGAGTTGTTAATAGTACAAGGAGTCGTTGGCACGCTTGGGGATCGAGGAGTATTATGCTGCCGTCCTGCAGGAAACCTTGTAGACAAAGTTAGGTTTGAATACGCGACTGGCAACGGAAAAGTCGAAGGAGAGGGAGGGCAATTGTTTACGTTGTTTTGGGAACAGCTGTCGGAAAAAATATTGTAAAGAGAGGCAGAGGAGTGGGTACGTGTAAATTTAGAATCTTCGGAATCAGGATACGATAAGCAATAATCTTTCGAAACATGCCGATGATGAACAAAAGAAGACGTTACCGGCGACGAAATGGAGCTGAGCAATGGCTTTGAACGAACAGTCGACGAAGATGGAGACGTAGGCGTAGCATTTGACTCAAAAGACATTGATGCGTGTTTGGCGAGTTTCTTTGACGAAGGATTTACAGGAGCAGGCGATCTGTTCATAGAAATATGGTTCATATCTGCAGATCCAATCGTAAGAGACCGCTGTTTAGAATGACGAGAGAAAAAGCTACGTTTAGGTGGCTGAAAATCTTTAGAATCGGTGCTTGAAAGAGAGAAACTTGTTTCGTTTTTGCTTTGCTGTTTTTGCTTTTTTGGAGATGGAGCTCGCAATGGTTTCAATGGCGAAACGACTTCAAGAGCTGGAGTCAAAGACACGATTGACGATTGACGAGATCGAGGAGTTGCGGCTTGGAGTTGTTGGATATCGTTACACGAATAAGCTGAAGATAGTCTAAAGGAACTGGATGAAGCGATGGCTGGCAAAGTAGGGCCCTGTTCGCCAGGTCTGCTAAACTCATCGGGGTGGCTTGAATCAACTGTGTAGGACATGGCAGATAAAGGCCGTCGCATGTTTTTCCAAGAAGTATGAGACACATCGGTAGGAGCTGAAATCACCGGCTGAGTAGCGGCAGAAGACCGTTTGATGAAACCCATGCTGATTTCTACAGTACCGGCAATGGTTTTTAATGGTTTTCGATAGTTACGGATCGAAAAGAAAAAAATACAGGCATGAAATGCAATCCTGGTGGTATTTATATTTAGGTCCCGGATTATCATAACAGGGGGATAATGATCGGGTTGTCATGACAACTACACATTCCTCAGGTTGAGAAACCTTAGAGGCTGCTTAACGTGTTGCAATTGCCGTGTTGAGAACTCGACCTGCATTGTTGCATTTAAAGACTTGGCTTTAAGCAGTCTTAAATTTGTTTTGGCTTAAATATTCTAAGTACTTATTTTTAAGGCAGTGCCAAGTTAAGACAGGCACTTAAAAATAGCAACATGGATTTTAAGTTTATTACAACTTCCACAACTCTTATTCCCCACACACTCAGTACTTTTTTGGTCTCCTTCAATTCTATTCCACAACCATTTTGCAAAAAGCCACTTTTCAATCATCAGAAATGGCCCTCGATCCTACTTTGTTTGCTCCGCCCTCACCGTCACAAAAATTGCTTTGGAGCTCTCTTCAATCCGCATATATTGTTGCAGTCGTTTTTTACTGCTATTTTTTCGTTCCTAAACATGTTGTGCCACTAGCTCGTTTGGCTTACAGGAGCCACTTATCTAAACTAGTTGTTCGAACACCATCTTTTGACATCTACTCAAATTCAGCAGGCTACTCCGTGGGTTTCTTTTCTCGAGCCTTTATGCGA
Organism: Magnusiomyces magnusii; assembly: GCA_030570155.1. Classification (NCBI taxonomy): domain Eukaryota; kingdom Fungi; phylum Ascomycota; class Dipodascomycetes; order Dipodascales; family Dipodascaceae; genus Magnusiomyces; species Magnusiomyces magnusii. Next base: position 6,116 of record JAJLVH010001176.1, read on the forward strand.
TTCTTCATTACAGTATCTGGAATCTTACCAATGCTAGTTGCTTTTGTCATAACTCCAGTTTTGTTCTTCTTGGCACTTTATGCCGCATACTTTGTTCCTCGATACCATGGCGCATTTCCTATATCACCTTCATCTCTATTGCCATTATTTTTCATCAACCATGGCCAAGTATACTCTATCCCAAATACCCAAGATGCATCTAGAGCGGCCGTTGAACTTGCCCAAAACGCAATCATTTCTAGTGCTATTGAAACTGGAGAAAACCCATTGGAACCAAATTCTAAAATCATGGTAAATCTTCATATCATTGAATGGCTTATGTTTGCTGGTTTGGTATCTTGGTTTGTTCATGTTTTGCAAATAATTACTGCTAGACTAGGCTTCTATTCAGAACTCTCAGTCTCTCGTTGCTGGACAGCTAGCCAACGTTCTAGTACTTTAAAAAGCTTTTCGTTTTACACTCCTTATCCAAAGGCCATCTTTACTACTGTCTTTTTGGCAGTGCTTTCTTGCATTTCATATTTCATTTCGGACAATGTTCCTTATGCATTTTATTACTATGGATCTCATTTTGTCACTTTCCTTACAGTCCTTGCTTTGACTTTTGCTATCTTTGCATCATTTGGCTCAGTCTTTGAACTTCGAGAAAAAATGAACATTGCTTGCGACAATGCATTGACTCAAAATTCTGTAGTTCTACCTGTTTCATGCAACAATGCTGGCACTGTCTGTGATGATAATGGTGGTAGTGATTCACACCAAATATCAAATACGTGTACCTCTATTCCATCTGCAATTACATCGACTGCCCCAATCATTTCATCCCGTGCACCATATATTGATGAAACACATAAAATAAATTATCGAGACTTTATGACACTTGATCCCTGTTTTCTTTATGAATACTCCAACTTGATTTCCAAGCTAAAACACCACGACCAATGCCACCATATATCGAAGTTTCATCATTGCTTGTTTGGTTGGATTCCATTTTTCTCTCGGCTCTTATCGGGCACCCGGTTCCGAAATTACCAAAGACCGATTTTTGATGAGGAATCAGTTGTTCGGCCTCGGCCTAGTACGTGGGTCGACGAAGAATGGTTGGAAGAAACTATGAAGATGTTGCACAGTCGTCCCAGTTCTGTAAACCATTCAGATTCTGTGAATGAAGAAGAAGGTGGTGCCAGTAGTTTAGAAATGGCATTACCCGTTGGATCAAGATTTTCATTTAATTTATCTACGAGTAGCTTAAACTCTTTGTCTTCGACGCTTTTTTCGACAAACAGTATGGGACATGATTACAACAAGTTACAACGACACTATCAATTTCAGCAAGTGAAGCATAATTTATATCAGCGGAAACTGCCTGATATTCTGTGTCATACAATGCTTTTGATTGCGATTAAAGACGATGTTGCTGGAATCCCTACAAGCGTGGACGAAGGAGAAATTGGGTTTGGAGGAAGTGCAGAGTTAATTAAGGCGGTTCAAAGAGAGCTTGTTCGAACAATTACAGAAGAAGGTGGATCTGAAGATGAAGAATATGATAGAGAAGAACACTACAGACATGAAGGACGAGGAATTAGAAGACCGACAACAGCAGCAGCCACTTTGGTTGTTGATTGATTCATATAATGATTTATTTATTATTATTTTTTAAAACAAATACATGCAAAAAAAAGGCAATTAATAATATTGATTGGACGCACGGATAGGTATTGATGGATTATTTTGATTTCAGTGGAACTCATACCAACTTTATTTTATTACTGACTGAAAATTGTAAAGATTTTGATTTTGATTTTCGGCTTAATTCCATTAAGAAGCAAGTTAAGAAACAAAATAAAGTTGAGGGCTCAGTTTTTATGGAAGGTCAACACACATGCAGCTCCAGATTTATTTTGTGTGCGCAAAAAGAAACACGCAACGATGATAATACGAATTGGATACAGAAACACGAAAAAAGCAATGAAGTGGAAATAGGTGCCATTTTTGTTGACGATGCACAAGCAGGAGTACCATGAATCACAATTTGGCTAAGTAATTTGGCTTTTGGTTAGCCATTGATTTACGAAAAAGAAAAGGCCAATGTGTAGTTATTGATTTATTTGATTTTTTCTTTTTCAGCAATGAACCGACCAAAAACATTCAATTGAGAATGTCCTCAATATATTATCGAATTGTTACATGCTTTGGTATGATTCCCCTTTTTTCATTGCTTTTTCTTTTCGTTTGTCTTTATATAGTATTTACATGGTCTTCTGTTTTATAAATTGATAAATCCGAAAGATTAATGGAATAACAAAATGAAAAGAAGTCAGTTAACTGATCCATACAAAGAGACTAGAAAAATCATGTAATAAAATTTTTTATTGTGATGAAATGAACAATTTGAAGATATTCAAGATAAACCGACTATTCTTTGTTGGCAAAAATGACAACTGTAAAACAGTACTTAATTAGGACTTGATTTGGTTCCCATCAACATACAAAAACTTATGCTTAAAAATGACGAAAACTTAAACAAAATTAATTTAAGCCGTTCTTAACTTGATTTTTTGGTAGCTGCGCGTTATTGACTTAATTATTGCCTATTTAGATACACACAAATTCTTGGACATCCTTCTTTAAGACGTATGAATTAAAATACAGAATGGAATGTTTATCTAGCTGTATTTACATTTAATATGATATTTGAGAAAAAAGTGGAATCTTTCAATTTATAAATAACTATAAGATATAATAATAATCGGCATACTTTCTATAAAAAATCACCATTAATGGTGATATACAGTTATTATTACATGATTTTGACTTGCAATACAAATTAATTGATCTTTTTTCTTTTCTGAATCGTAAACTACGAAATGGCCCCGATTCTTGACAAGATATTGATAAAAAGGTTTGTCGCTTGTTGTTTCTTATCAAGTTGTTAACCTTTCAGGATTGTGTATCTTTACCCACAAAATCCGATTTTAATAGCAGAGGTTGCTCTGTTGTTTAAATATTAATTAACCAATTTGTATGGCCAACGGCTATTTTGTTGTTTTTAAGTAACCTGGTCCATGGTTACTCTTATGGACTAGATAGATTCACCATGCTCATGTATCTGTTCTTTTTAAAAATGTCTTTCGGGATAATCTGGTTGTCTTAAAACGAAATAAATGTAAACAAATAAATGTCTTGTTCCATTTTTTTGGGAAGAAAAAAGAAACTAAAAGTTGATATAGTTGTGAAAATTTTCAACCTGATTTCCAAATAACGAATAAATACAGTGAAAAGTAAAACACAAGCATAAATGTACCATCAATTGAAGAAAACCCAATTCGTTCAATTTGGTATTCTCGGATATATGATATATAAATACATGTAATGATTTGCTTTAATTTAAATCTGCATTTTTATTCTTTGAATTCCATGATTATAGAGAAATCAAATAGAATGTAGAACGTGAAAACTTTTGATAATCGACATTGAGAATCATGGCTGGTCATATCTCATGGCACGAATGTTGTTAAATATTTTAACAATTTTAAGAATTTTAAGCATTTTACAATACTTGTAAATTTTAAGTCATTATTTCTTAGTTGATCAGCCTGAAAAACAAACAACTGCCAAACTTTATCTCGAGTATCTGAATATTTGTCAAAAAAAAAAAAAAAAACAATGTACATTTTATATATGTAGTATTAGACTCTACCCTACATGTTCTTCATTAATTGATCTTTCTAATACCACATTAACGTATAGATGGCTACTTCCAACGCCTTTTTTATTATTATTATGATTTATGGTGTGGTTTGTTGGTTGATGAAAATAATAACGACGAATATAATGATTGCATAGTTATGAATCCGGGTTTTGGCATAATGAAAAAAAAACAAAAACAAACATCAATGCAACATGTAGAATAAATATCCAACGTTCTAGTTACTAAGGTCGTCACTTAAAATGATTATTAAACCCATGATTTCTATGTTCTCCCATAAGAAAAGCAAACCAATCCTTATTTTGGTTGACTTGCACCCATTAAAGAATATCAAGATTCTGATGA
>JAJLVH010001177.1:0-10167 GCA_030570155.1 Magnusiomyces magnusii
AGAATCTATTAATAGTGAGTAGAAAACAAAGCCGGCGTGTGTGGCTGGGCCAAAACTTTCCCACACACATGCTTTTTTCTTCTTTTCACCACCACCAAAACAATGCCTTCGCCTCTTGCCGCCCTAGACGGTGACGAGCCCGCCAGCAACGACAAGCACAAGCGCTTCAGCGCCATTTTCTCGTCCATTTTTGCCAAAAAGCGCCAATCCGGCACCCGAGTCCCGTCCAGCACCGACTTCTCCGGTCTACTCACCAACGCCGACTTGGCCCTACCCGCAAACCCGACCCGGTCTGCCGTCGTGTCTCTTGTCGATTCGGATCCCACCGTCATTCTTCCTCCTGTTCCTCCTATAACTTGTTTCTACAGCTCCAATTCTTCTTCTTCCTCCTTTTCTTCTTCATCACCATCACCATCACCATCATCACCGTCACCATCACCATCATCACCATCACCTTCTTCTAATACTCCTGCTGATCCCATGTCTCGTCGTGACAGTGGCTCTTCCACTAAAAAACCTTTTTCCAATTCTCATCAAAAACTCCCTTCTTTACGTCTACGTCGCTCTAATTCGTCTTCTCTTCTTTCTAAAAAATTCGACAAAAATCCTTCAAATCCATCCATTTCTTCTTCTACTTGTTCTGACGGCACTGCATCTCCAATCTCCAATTTCAGCAAATCTCTAACTCCAAGTTTAACTTCTTCTTCTTTAAACAATCATCATCATTCAGAAAAACATAAAATTTTCCCTTCAAACAACAACAACAATTCTGGTGGTTATGCAAAAGATGAATTCCATGACCAATTCAAACATTTGGACTCTGATTTTAATAAATTCTCTTCAAAATCCGGTGTTAATAAAGCAAACATTCTACGCCTTACGTTATTGTCATTTCTACGTAAACAAGTCGGTGACTCAACTATTGAATTCGATGACACAACCGATACTTCCTTTTCAAAGAAAAATCCAAAATCTTTTCAAAAAAGTACTCTAAGTCCTGCTGATTTGACTAAACGTGCTAAAATCTTTCAAAAATGGTGGACTGGTCTTTTAGAATCTCTTAAAAACCGTGAACATCCTGTAGCTGGTTCTGATCGGTCTGCTTATTTAGAAGCCATCTCTGGAATAATGTCTCGTTTTGAATGGGTTGAACTTTGTTATGAAAATGTTCCAATCATGCAACCTTTTGAAAATAACAACAACAATACCCCAGGTTACGCTTCTTCTTTTAAAAGTACTACAAGCTTTTCAAGTTTCGCTAGTTATGCTGCTGCTGCTGTCAATTACAGTTCTTCAAATGAAGACAATGGATCTACTACTTCTTCTCCTAGATTTGGCCCTCAACCCGCCACTTCTTCTTCTGCATCAACCTCGTCTCAAACTGCCAAAATTTATGAAAAACTATTATATGAAACTCTTGCATGGACTCTAAACAAACTTTCTCTCAAAAGCGTTCCGCTTGCAACTTCTGCATTTGCCGGAAAGGTTTTGGCTCATTCCTTCTTTTTTGCTCCCGGTGTTGCCGCTCCTATTCTGTATTTATTAAGAGTTGGTCCGGTTCTGGTGGACCGAATCGCCAATGTTTCTTTTCAAGATTCCGAAAATGAAAACAACAATCTTGCAACTTTAGAACAATCCATAAACCAAATGCGTTGTTTTTTTCCTAACCACATTTCAAATCTCGTTGGATACACTTATGATTTAACATCTGGATCAACCAACAACAAAAATAAAAAATCAATAATTACAAACGTTTTTCCTACTCGACCACCTTCTCCTCAGCAATTGACAGCAATAGGTGGCGACATTTATGGTCCTTGGGCTCGACGTTGGACTGCTTTCAACAGCGATGTATTTTATTCATTTTTAAAGCATTATTACACCATTTTGTCAAAGATTATGACTACAGCTGCAAAAACTAGTGCGCAAAAAGCGGCTCTTGCTAATACAGCAGCAGCCATGGCGTCAAGCAATCATAATAGTTATTACTTTGACAAAAAGTATGCTTCTTCAAATGGATTGAATTCATCCAACGCAAACGGAATTGCTCAAGGAATTAATCCTCAACAATTTGCTCAAAATGTTCACTTAGCAGCTCCTGGTCTAATAATTATACATGCATACATTCTAGGTGGTTTAGATTCTGTTGTTCATCCACCTATTCGACCCGGTTCTAATTCCAAATTTGTTCATTCATCGTCATCACAGTCGTCAACACAATCACCAGCTGCTAGTTATCATCGTTCAGTTTCTCCGCCTTTGGTTTCTTCACGTGGTCGTAATTCACAAAATTTACGAGTTTCAGCACTTAAGGCGTAAGTTTTTTTTTTTTGTTTTTAAAACGTTTTTGTTTCATCCGAAACTTTTTTTTTTTTTTTTTTTTAATTTTTAATTTTTTAATCCCTCGTTTCTTTGCTCTCAGGGGGATCAACCTGACTAAATTATTACTTTTTTTTTTTTTTTTTTGATTCTCGAATAGGTTGAGTACATCAACGTACACATGATTTTTTCACATACTAACTTCATTTTAGCAACAACAACTTGTTACCCCCAAACTTGACACGCCATGGATCAAATCTCAATATCACGCCTCCTGATGGGATTGACTTTTTACCCAATTCATATGCTGTCAATTTGGCTCCAGTCACAGTCGGCCGACGTCGAGTTGATCAACTCAAGATATTGGGCGTGATTCGTGAAATTTTACATAATGATGACGCTTGTACACCATACTTTGAGCCCTACTGCACCCAACTTGAAAAAATGCTTCATGCACTGGCGTTCCGTACCAATCTATATGATATTGATTCTTGTGTGGTGTTGTGTGATTTGGTTGAAGAGTTTCTTTCGTCTTTGGTTCTTTGTTCGTCTCCTAGAACTCGGCATCGTGTTGCTATACAAAAAGATACGGCTGTTGATTGGGATTTTTGGATCAGAATTGTTCAACGAATGTTGGCCAGTGAAAATTCAAATACTGAACTCAGAGCTTTAGCCTTTCTTTTCAATGTATGGGACCATATACCAATTGCGTCATCATCATCATCATCATCACCACCATCCAACAATAATACCAATACCAATAATAACAATAAAAAACGGCCTTTTCGTAATGATCCCCTCTCAAGAGCAAATACCACTACATCTACATCTTCACAAATCCAAGATTCCATTTTTGATTTGTATTTTGATGAACAAGAAGGTCTTAGATGGAATTGTGCTGTTTGGTTATTATCTCCACAAATGTGGAAACGCTACTTTTGTCATTGGCATCCATTAGTACGAGCTTACTTTTTACGACTAGTTTGCTGGAGAGTTGCATCCGTTGGTTCGGATTCCGGCTTTTTGACGTCTGTTTTGTTTGCAAATTATAATGCAGACGTACGACAATTACTTAGCCAACGGCTTTCGTATACTTTTGAAAGATTTTCTGAGCTTTGTCAAGTTTCGAAACTTTTGAATAAACCCATGCCGTCGGCTGCTCCTTGTCTTCCAGTTCTTCATCGACAATTAAAAATTGTTTATAATCCGGCATCGGTTATAAAACCTTCGCATCCTGCTTCGGTTCCAATGATTTATAATAGTGATAACGGGTATTTTGAATTAGCTGAAAATATTGATAATACCAATCATCAAAATCAACAATATGGATTGACTTCACCTATTCCTGGGCAACCTCCAAATCAATTAGTCAGAACAGCTCAACCACGCCGTATAGATCCTTATGAAGTATTTGACGATGTCGCTTATTCTTATCCTACAGTCACTCAAGCACCCGATTTGTTGCCTAATGTTAGTAGCAGAAGTTCAACAAACACATTTGGACCAAAACCATCGAATCCTAAAATACCAGATTCTAAAGCATTAACTTCAAAAACGTCAATGAGTTCAAAGGGTTCGCTTGGATCTAAATCTTTGAGTAGTATGGCTAACGCAGTCGGATTGATGAACAAAAAGAAACAGCATGAACCTTCACCTTTGCATCGACCCAAAAGCGAGATAATGTCTGGACAATTTAGTGGGTTGAACGGTTCAGTGAATGGCCAAACAAATAATTTGAATGGATCTTCTAGAACTGGTTCGTTGACACGGGTTTCTAGTATTCGACCTTTATCGACGAGTACAAGTATTACAAGTCGAACAAGCATGATTAGCAATTTTTCAACAATTGATGATAATAATACCAACATTAATGATAATGATCAAATTGATAACGCTTATCCTCAACAATCTAATCTTAAGCATACATCAAGTATCCGAAAGAAATGGGATTCTTTTAAAAGTGGACGCAAGTCTGGGTTACGCAAGTATTTCGGAAATAGCTCTTCTGTGGGTATGGTGTTGGTTGAAAATGAAGTTGTTCAACCTGGTGAGTCAGGTACAGATGAAAGTGGAACAAACGTGTGCCTGCAGGATGCGCAAACAGCCGTGCCGCCAAGCTTTGAGACTGATAAACAAGAAACATTGAGTGAAGATCAAGTCAACAAAGAAAAAGAAGAAAAAGAAGAGAAAAAAGGTAATGAAATCAAAAGTAAGGGATCACCTGAATCGACAGCATCTCAATTTTTTGATGCTCTTGAACCCCCATCGCCTGTCATTTTTACGTTACATGAATCTTCTGAAGATGAAGATAATGAAGATAATGAAGCGAAAAATAATACTGATTCACCAACTATCAATTCTTTGGTCAATTCATCGACTACCGCTTCTTCAGCATCCAGTTACTCACCAACTTCTGCATTTTTTACAACTTCTCAAGCTTCCTCTACTTTTTCTTCATTAGTCGAAACTCCGTTATCAAGTTTGTCATCTGCATCAACTCCTCCATCATTATCTTCGTCTTCATTGTTATCATCAACAACATTATCGACAACGTTGTCTTCTTCGCCTGCAACGACCCGATCATTGAAATCGTCATCAGATGGAGATGAAAAGTCTACACGTCGGTTCAGTAGAGGAAGTATTTTCAGATCTAATGGAAAGTCTGAAAAATCAGACGAAAAGTCTGATTTGTCTATGAACCTGCCGTTGCCTCCGTTGCCTCCACAGCATCAACAACTTGATATCCAATCACAACATCTCTTTTCGTCATCAAACGGAATTAATGGAACAACAAGCGTTAATGATATCAACTTGTCTCGACAAAATAGTCGACATACTGGATTGAACGAGCTTGGAAACAGTAAACGTCGAGGATCATATTCTAATGTGACGAATATTGGTAGAACTTCTAGCATCAAGAACATTAGACTTCACTCTTCAGGCGCCAAATCTGCATCATCGTCGTATTCCAATTTATCATCAATCGCCGATGGATTTAGAAATGGTGGTAATAACGGATCTAATGGTCAACATGAAAACCAGAATAAATTGAGTAACACACAAAATGCTACGACATCACTTATCCCGGCGCCTCCACAAATATTGCGCAAAAGACCAGAAATATTTAGGCCGCAGTACAAGTTTTCGTTGGAACAGTGTGAAGAGTCTATTCGAAGACAACAAGAGCTTATTCAAACAAAGCGAAATTCGATGCATTATCAACACACCCAGCAGCACGGAAATTGCAACAGTAATGGTCACACAATGCCATCATCACATACTTATCCCAATAGCGCAAATTCGACGTCGTTGGCCACAAAGAATGGATATGACTATTATTCGTACCACATCAAAGGATACTTTGTTTATCAGCAACGTAACCAAGGCGGGTTAGGAATTGGGTCTGTTATTTCTGATTGCTATGTTGCAAGACCTAGACTTCCTTTTGATGTATATGAAGATGAAGATGGCGATATGACTATTGATGTCAACGATGATGGGTTGTATTATGGTGACCGACGAGATAGTCATCAATCATTTCCACGGTCTATTAAGTTTAGTGCTTCACTCAATAGTATCAGTAACTTGGAATGCATCGCACTTAACATTGTTGGTGTCCGGTTAGGTGAGTTGATGCAAACGAATGGAGTTTTACATGGCGCACTTGAGATTGTGAATCAAGTATCTAGAAATTATGTTGAATCTTGTACGCATTCTCCAGCGACTGGGCCAGAACATTCAAGAAAAAATGTGCAAGTGTCGATGAAGTCAAGTGAAGGTGAAGATGAACAAAATGGTGCTAATAACAAAACTAGCAACAATAACCGAGTCAATAGTTTGAAACAACAGACTGGTTCAGCATCACCTGAAATTGATGTCAATGATATTTTGGGACATTATATTAGTGAATCTCCATCTCTTTCATCGTTGTCTAGTTCGGATTCTTCACCTGTTGTTGATAATATTAACACCACTACACTTGTTGTTTCTTCAGACGACAAATCTGATCTGTCATCGTTGTCTACACCCACTGCTGACACATTTGCAAGATCTCACCATAGTTTGGACATTGGTACTGATACAAATACTAGTACACCAGCACCATTTAATTCAGGATCTTCTATTGTTCAACAACAATCATCGTATTCTGGAAATACTCTTGTTCCTTCTACAACTTGTACTACGATTGGATCAGTAGGTACTGCACAAAGTCAGGGATTTGGATCATCGTCTTCTTTATTGGTTTCCGACAAGAAGCACGAAAAAGAAACGGTAATTAATAATAATGATAATAATAATACCCACAAAACCTCCTCTTTACTTTATCCTACAGTTGACGGATTAGGCATATTAAATACAGAGGTTTCAGGTTTGGATTCAGAAACTACGCCAACTCCTTCTACAGCTTTTATGAAAAATCCGTTTGAAGTTGCTGGCAACAAGATTGTAACATCTGAATCTCTCAATTCTTTTGAATCAAAGACTCATAATCTTTCGGGTACCGAAAAAGGTATCACAAGAAATAACACAATTGTGTGTCATGCCAATAACAACAACAATAATGACGAAGATGATGAAGATGATAAAGCAGTTTTACAAGAATTTGAATACCAAAACCTCACAAACACCCACACAAGAGCGTTAGCCAAACTCCGCGACAATGACAAGTACTGGAAATACGGCGGTCGGTCGTTGAACGAGTGGCATTTGATTGTTCGCGAGTTTTCTGATTTTGTGAATATGCGCAAAGCGACGAGATTGCATGATGGGGGAATGAAGGTTGAGGATTTGGAGGTTCCGTTTTTGATTGCTGAGATTCCGTCGAAAGCGTTGGTTGGGTAAAAAGGAAAAAAGAAAAAAGGGAAGGAAATAATTATTAAAAAAAAAAAAAAAAAAAAGAAGGAAGGAAAAAATGTATATTACTGATTTTTTATTTTTTACTAAGACTTATGAAAAAAACAATTTTAATTTTTTTATTTTTATTTGCATTTTGACTTGAAAATTGACATAAACGACATTTTTACAAGTTTTACAAAGTTTCGTTGCATTATATATATATATAATCAATACACATTTATTTACTTATTCGTCATTAACAAAATTTCTTGTTTTTTGGTTTCAATAATTTGATCAGCTTTGTTTTTAATTTCGTTTTCATCAGCAGCAGTGCTGTTCTTGACCTCTTTTTGTACCTCATTTGTAACGAATTTGATGATTTTTGTTTTCAAAAGTTCGGTAGCTTCTTCAATGTCCTTCATTTTGTGGGTCAAATGGGACCACACTATGAGAGAAAGAATCCATGGAGTTTGACGAGCTTGTTGTTCCAACTCTTTAATTGAAGAATCTGTGTTTGAAGAGTTTCCGAAAATGGTTGCAATAAACTGGGGACTTGAGTTTATATTGAATGATCCGTCATATTTTGCAGCTCTTGTGATGATTGAAAGTTGTTTAAAACATTTATCTTTTGATAAAATGTTGTCGTCGTCATCATCGTGATTATTGTTGTCATCATTACTAATAGATGATTGAAAATTTTGGGTTGATTGAAGTTGGTTCATTTCATTAGAAATTGGTGCTGGAGGTGCAGGAGGTATCGGAATTGGTCCAGAAGAAGTTGTAGTACAATTAATGGAACCAAATGATCTAGTAGAAGCAGTTGAATTATTGGAACCGAATAAATTAGCAGAACTATGAGGCACAGAACTTTTAAACAAAGTAGCAGGGCTCAAACATTTAAAAGGATTAACAGGACTAGAAGAAGTACTTTGCTGAATGTTTTGAGAAACGGCTTGAAGGTTTTGTAATGTACTACTTGGTGGCAAGTTAAATGATCTGGTAGCATTTCCAAAAAGAAATGTACTAGATTGTTGTGAACTCATCATCAGTGAACGATTTCTAAGACCGAAAGATTGAGCGATAGCTTCATTGTTGTTACCATTTTGCTTTTCTTCAATTCCAGTTTCTTTTTCGGTTCCTTCTTTAGTCTTTTCAATAGCAACAAATGATGTCCATTTAGACATAATTCCGAAATCTGTACTCACCTTTTCAGCCAACACTTTGATAGAATCCAACAACTCTTTTGAGTCCTGCAAACTAGACGATCTAGATGACAAAAGTTCAAGATCGGATATTAAAAGTTTGGCAGCTGCATAAAACATATAATCAAAACCAAGCTTGGTATCACTATTGTCATCGCCATTCTTGTTGTTGACGGAATGAGAAATAGGTGCTTCAAAAGTGGTAAATTTTGATTCATCTTTTTCTTTTTCACCGTTGTTTACTTTGATCTTGTAATTGTCCAACCGTGAAAACTCGATTTTGGCATATGGAGCAACGTCAACAGAATCCGCGAAAAAAATGTAAAGCAAGGAATCTCCAAATGGGTTTAATGGAAATAGTCCGCTTTCAGGAACAATAATTCGAGCATTTGAATTTTTCAAATCTTTCAAATCTTTCAAATCTTTCAAACCCAACGTTGAAGATTCCGTACTTGAATCTTCATCATTGAAACTATACTCCAAAGGAGCTTTAAACGTTTCAACAACCTCATAATCATCTTCTTTACTCGATTTTTCCAGTTCCCAATAAACTTTAACAAAACTAACTGGACTTGACAACACAACTTTTGCCATTCTAGATATTTTGATTTCCATTCTTTCAGAGTTCATGATATGCTGCTTAATACCCATACCAGCCCGGGCAATGTCATTCAAAAACGCATGAGAAACGCTATTTCCAATTCCAATCGAATGTACTCGTAACCGTCCCTTCAACATTTTAGCTGATTTCTTGATAATGTTTGTAATGTCGGAATAGTTCCAAACTTCGCCATCTGTTAATAAAATGATTTCATGTTCGATATCTTTTTCGTTTTCTGAACTGTCGCTTTCGACATCGGTATCGTGGATCTTGATATCGTTTCCACATCTGGGATTGTCCCAAAAATCTGGTACTGTCTTTTTTTTTTTTGCATCGTGGCCCCAGCCTTTGACAACTTTGCTAACAATGTTTTTGTCGTTGTTATCATTGTTATCATTGTTATCATTGTTACCATCATCATCATCGTTATTTTCAAAATACAGTTTAGGAACACGCAAATTTTTAATCGCACTTTGAATAGGTTGATAAATCTCTGTTCCACCCATATTTGCATCCAACGTATCAATAAACCGTTGCGCTTTTTCAAACGACGATTCAGTCAAGAGTTGAGAAACATTCCACAACTTTTCAGTTAAACTTCCAAACTTGATCAAGTTAAAATAAATAGGAGGAATTTGGGTTGACGCGTCATCGTTAAATGGATCATTGACAGGAAGAGATATCATGTAAAGTCTTAAAGCGTCTCTTAAAGCTTGTACATTAGACATCATTGATCCACTACAATCAATGATAAAAATCAGTTCTTTGGGGTTTGAACTGTGTTGAAGAAATTGATTTTTCAAGCCGTTTGGATTGAAAGAAACAGAAAGCAAGTTTTGAAAAACTGGATCAAGATCTTTTGCTTTTTTTTGACGACGTTTCAAATCCTTGTCACCATTATTTGGAGTTAGTTGCAAATCTTGGTAAGCAGTGAGTTTTTGAGAAACGTCGAGTGTATCGTGTACAGCAATCAAATTGGGACGGTTAGTTTGTTTGGATTTTATAATGACTACAAAATCAGTCAATTCTCCAGGTTGTTGATTAGTGGAATATGTCAAGGATTGGCCATCGATTTGGGTACCCTTGTGAGAGACACAAGTAAAAGAAACATTAGTTTTTTTTCCATCATGGAATTCAAGGTCTTGGGAAGTCAATTTGATGAACAAAATGTGATTGTGAGAACGAGGGAAATGAGTGTTGACGCCATAG